>JAJONR010000786.1:0-254628 GCA_029582245.1 Solanum etuberosum
AATATATTATTTTTATTCAGTTTTTAAGCTTTTGTATGCTTGAGTTAGTCTTCCGCTTGTAGTCAGCCAGGATGAGGGTTCGCTTGGGGACCAGTAATGGTTCTCGAGTGCCGGCCACGTCCAGGGTGTAGGCTCGGGTCGTGACACAATAGGTGCGGGTGTGGTGTGAGGTGAGTAGTGCCGACAAAATGAGCCCATTTCTTTTGTTAATTATAATTATATTTTTTTATTCGTTTAATTTTATATTAGATAATAAATAATAGTGTAAAATAAGCAAATCATGTATTAGTATGGACATTGCTTAAAGTGCATTAAGCATGTTTTAGTTCTAAAATGCAAATATTCATTTACTTTGAAATTAAAAATATTTTCCCCTTGTAATTACATAAATTTATTTTATATTGAAAAGTTATAGGATTTTTTCTTTTTAGTTTTATGATACAATATAACAAAATAAAGTATATTCAATATTTTTCATCTAAAAAAAGACTAAATTATTTTCTCCATGTTGAATTCTCAAGTAGAGTACTATTTCCTCATGAGAATATGGATAAACTAGTATTTTACCCAACCCATTTATTACCCAATTCATTTTTACCAATATCAAATATGAGCGGGTTGAATTATTACTCATTTTATGTTGACCCATTTTTAATCCGTCCAAATTTGACCCAACCCGTCCATTTGCCATCACCGGAGAGGTGAGTTAGAGTTTAATCAGCAAAATTTCAATAGGCTTGCACTGCCTCGCTCAGCATAATTATTTTTTTTCAACGCCGTTGGTAACGCGTGCCCATTAATGAAATATCTAAATTTTTATTTTTATTTTTCTTTTTAATTTTTGCAAGTTTTTTCTTCTTCTTTTTTCTTACTAATGCTCATTTATTTTAAAACAAAATTAGAAGAATAAATCACATGAAATATTTGAACTTGGAAACTGTGCACCAATTTTGCTTTTAACTAACTAGCTAGTTAATTAAAGCAAAATTGTATTAGCCCATTTCATGATTTTCAAAATAGTTATCAGTCAATTATCACTCCAATTAGTTCTCATTAATTTTTTACTATATACAACAAATGTCTGCGACACACCAAAAAGTAGGATTTAAATTTCAAATTGTAATTTCAATTTCTTTTAATATAAAACCTGATCCATAAATTTATATTTTATAAAAAATAAAATTTATAATTTAATTTTGTAAAAAAAAAGAGACTAATGCTCGACGTGCAGAGATTGTTCGTATAACATGGATAATTTTTTCAAAGAATAACTAGTCACTCCTATTGTTAATTTATTGTTCATTAGATTTTTATAAAATTATGTGTATTTAAAAATTTGCAATAACTTGTAAAGCAAAATACGAAAATATGTAATTTATTATTTGGCATTGTAGGTTTTATTTTTTTAAAGGATTTAGTAGGATATTTCAATACTCTATTTATGAATTGTGATTTGCTCATTTAATAAGATAGTACTCCCTCTATTTAAAAAAGAATGATCTACTTTCCTTTTTAGTCTGTTTCAAAAGAATGACCTCTTTTCTTTTTTTTTGTAACATTTTAATTTCAGTTTTCCACGTGACATGTTTAAGGTCACACAATTAAAGGACAATTTTGTACATTTGACATAACTTTAGTTTAGGACCACAAAATTCAAAAGTCTTTTTTATTTCTTAAACTCCGTGTCAAATCAAACTAGGCCACTTTTTTTTAAACAGAGGGAGTACTCCCTCTGTCCCTAATTACCTGTCTATTTTTGGATTGACACACCTATTAAGAAAACAATTATTGACATAGTGAGTTTACCATTTTACCCCTATTAATTATGAAGTGGATGAATTAAAAAATTAAGATTTTCAAGAAGTTCTACCTTTTTCAAAGCAATTAATTGAGGGTATAATAAGTAAAAAAACAATTATCATTTCTTGATTTGTCAAAATGGACAAGTAATTAGGAACAACTAAAAAAAGGAAAAATTGACAAGTAATTAGAGACAGAGAGAGTATAAAATTGGGGAAATTTTAATAATTGTCAGAAATTATGAGGATTTTATATTTAAAAGAAAAAATACGATAAAAAACTGAACTTCAAATTAACCTGATTTCAGTTAAAATAATACATCCAAATAGACCTAAATTTTGTATTTAGTCAACCACTTTCCCCTAACATGAAACAACGTAGAAGGTTTATTTTTGTGCAAATTAGTGTCCATCCAACTAAATGAACAAACCCGACGGTAGTTACAAGAGTAGTTACTACCGGCTGCTCCAGCCGTCCGCTTGCTAATCACTTTCATTGTTAGGCATTTACTATTTATACTATCCATCCCTCTTTTAACACTCTTTTTTCTAGTTCGTCTAAAATAAATAATACATTAATAAAAATAAAATAATTTTTTTAATTAAAAATGTATGTAATATACCAATATATGAGGTATAATTATGAATATAACAAGTTACGAAAAATAGAAACTGATATTTTTCTTTAAATCAATTAATATAAACAAATAGAGATATAGAAGCAATACAATAATTTATAGACACGCAAATATTTAGAAGTAACAGCTATGACTCCACTTGATGTACCAACCTAGCTATAAATTCCATTATCGGATCACACTCACCCAAAACACATTACCCTTTCCTTGTTCCACGTGATAGCAAACAAAAATGCCGAAGCATTTCCTCACAATTTCTCTCTTTTTTTTTTCTTTAGCTCTTCCAATTTTCAGCCAATTAAATCAATCAGCTTCCCTCGCATGCAAATCCTCACTTTACCCAAAACTCTGCCGCTCTCTTCTCTCCGCATTTCAGCATTCTCCTTCTAACCCAAATGACGACTACAGCAAATTCTCCGTCAAGCAATGCCAGAAAAAAGCCAACAAATTATCCAATTTAATCGCGCATTTCCTCTCAACACAGAAACAGAGATCGCTATTCGCCAATACTAAAGAGATTAGCGCATTGACCGATTGTCACCAGTTATCAGAACTCACAGTCGATTACTTAAATTCAATTTCCGCCGAGCTGAAAAGAGCTGATGTCTCCACTACTTCAGAGGATTTAGTCGGGAAAATCCATACATTGCTTAGTGCTGTGGTGACGAATCAGCAGACGTGTTATGAGGGACTGAAAGAAGCTGGTAGCAGTATGGTGGCTGAACTATTGGCGCCGCTGAACAACGCCGCGGAAATCTATAGTGTGTCTCTTGGATTGGTGACGCATGCATTGGAGCGCGTTCGGAAATCCAGAAAGAGCGGTAGATTGTTGGTGGAACACGGAGGAGTGATGGAGGAAGAGTGGGCACGACGTTCGAGATTCATGGCTTCCAAGGTAATTATCCCATTTCGAACATGTACAACACTCTTTTCTTAATTTATGAGATATTTTTACTTCTCCATTAAAATTATCTCAACTTTAATCTATATTACTGTATATTGATACGTATCATAGTCCCTAATTACTTGTTCATTTTTCTTTTTTTAGTTGTCTTTAATTATTTATCCATTTTGACAAATCAAGAAAAAATAATTTCTCTTTACCTATTATACCCTCAATTAATTACTTTGAAAAAGATAGAACTCCTAGAAAATTTTAAGTTTTTAATTTACTCACTTCATAACTAATAGGGTAAAATGGTAAACTCACTATGTCAATAATTATTTTCTTAATAGGGACGGAGGAAGTAAATTTTTCATATTTTTGGTGAATATTTGAATTTGGGATAATTTCAGTTCTATTAACATATTAAGTCGCATATAAAATAATTACTATGGAAGGTAAGAAAAATTATTTCTCAATTTAATTTGGTTTGATTCTGATTTTTAAGAGAAATTTAAAAAAAAAATCTTTTACTCTTGAATTAAAGATACATAAAATGAATCAAAATATCCAACATATTTAACTGAAATTTGAAAATTATATTTACTCTATAATTAATTTCATCGTCCCATATATATCCAAATGAAAAAGAATTTTTGTGCATTTTACTGCTGCAAGTTGACTGCCCTTTGCATTAATTGTTCCACCGCTCGCTATTATTGAAGCAACTATACATAGATCTTTACGTCGAATTAAAAGTGCACCGTTATTAAGAAGAAGTACTGCTGCCTCTACTTCTCCCATTTCAAGAACTAGTACTCATAAATTAAAGTTGCTTATTACCCAAAATATTTACCTTAGCCATAAGAGAAAGGACATGATGAACACATTAAAAAAATATTATATTTAGTAATCGAATATGTTTCTTGGTAGATCTTGTTAGGGGAGAACAATACTGTACATGACCTGACTCTCTTTTGTCTTCTACTCACAACTAGAAGGTCTCTCTCCTTTGTGATCACTAGTACGGTCAAATTTTTAAAAATTTGCTTTTCATAAAAAAAAATGTAATTTATATTTGATTAATTAATTTTAAAAAAAATTATATGATATTAGAACAGAAAATAATTACAAGCAATTTAGATGCTATATAGCCCTATTTTCTCTATATAGTAAAAGAAATTGTTTGGTAGAGCAAATATTGCAAAGTGTAAGTGATCACTCTCTTTTGTTTTCTACTATTAACTAGATGGAAATGAGAGCTGGTAGATTTTGTATCTTTCTCTTTTTCTATTGATTGGCCTGAGATAACCACGTGATACTCTAGTTAAAAATGAAAATTACAGGTACCATATTAGAACAGTTAGGATTGTAAAAATGAGGAAAACTAACTTGGAATAATAAGTTTCATTACCAAGTGTTTACTTTTCAAATACCAAAAAAAAAGGGGTTAAAAATTATTTTATTTTTTTAAATAAGAAAAGTAATTATTTCATACCAAACACACCAAAATGTCTGGCTTATTTATTTCCCTTATATTACTGGCATGTTTAAGTTGCCGAATTCTAGCTAGAGAAACGAAAAAATTGCGCCTAATTCTTGACTTTATAGTTGGAAATTAAAATGCTGGAAAAAAAAATTAGAACATTTGATGAAAATTTAATTGTGTGAGTGCAAATAAATTTGAGTTTTGGGGCGTATGTTATGGCTTCAAAGTCAATATACAGTTGTCCCTACCTTAGCTTCATTCGATTGCATCCCAAACAAATAAACATCTCTCCCAGTATAGTCCCTACATCAGTACATCTTCTTTTTTTTATTTCAGAATGTGGTACTTATAAATCTGCATGTGGGGAAAACAATTGGTAAAGGCAAGCAACTCTGAACTCTGACATAATCATCTTCCTTCCCACATGCTATACAAAAAACAATTATATTAAAAATATATTTTTTTCTTATTCAAAATATAATTAATATGTAAATCCTATAAGATTTAATTTTTATACAATTAAATTGAAACCAAGTATTCATAAACTACAAAAAATAACTTGGCATCTTTAAAATTATGGTTTCTTACACAAAAAAAATAAAAACAAGGATCTAAGCCCCTTCACTAATGAAAGGCCAGAGGATGCAAGAAAAGAGGTGAGTGATTATTAGATTTTGGTGTGCGACCTATTGTGATCATCAAAACAAATATCAAATACTCAAACTTTGGAATTTGATTAGTTGAAGTGTGCTTATTGTGTTTCCCACATGACTCAAGGTCCAAAACAAATGACTACTTATTCTTGTGGCTTACCAAATCTCTTCTATGTGCATTTCTTTTCCAAAAAAAAAAAAAAGTATTTTGCAAGTCAATATATTTATTGCTGTAAGAAAAATTAAACAAAATGATTAAATCAGCCCTATCACAATTAATGCTAGTAATACAAAGTCATGACATAAGAGTTCAAAGTACCTACTCAAAAAGATTATTATAAATTATGGTACTATAAATTGTTGCAAATTACATATAGTTTCATCTACCTTATGATTTTTCATATTAAGCATTTATCTGTTTAAAGAAAACTTACACTAGCAAACAGGTTAAACAAGCACTGGAGATATCTCATCAAAGGGGTGGAAGGATTCTTGACGAGTTGGTAGAAAATGGAGTTCACATTAAGGAAACTGTAACAGTTAGCCCTTACGGTGGATGCAACTTTACATCAATAGGAGAAGCCATTGCATTTGCACCTAATAACTCAATGATTGATGATGGCTATTTTCTCATCTACGCGAAGGAAGGATACTACGAGGAGTATGTTGTTGTGGCCAAGAACAAGAAGAACATTATGTTGATTGGAGAAGGAGTTGATCGCACTGTGATTGCTGGAAATCGAAGTGTCATAGATGGTTGGACAACCTACAATTCAGCAACCTTTGGTAAGTAAACTATGCCTCCCGGTCATTTTGAAATAAAATTCTCAAATAGCCCTTTTCAACCCTTATAAGTGAAAAATAGTCGCAACAAATTCTACAGGTGAAACTCTATATTCAAGTGTTACTACTACATTTAAGCAAAAGGTATCTAAATCTTTTTTTCATGTGCAGCTGTTTCAGGGGAGCGGTTTGTAGCTGTGAACATGACATTCAAGAATGTAGCTGGTCCTTGGAAGCACCAAGCTGTAGCTCTAAGGAACAATGCAGACCTTTCCACGTTCTACAGATGTCGTTTTGAGGGCTATCAAGACACGTTATACGTGCACTCTTTAAGACAATTCTATAGAGACTGCGATATTTATGGTACTGTTGACTTCATATTTGGCAATGCTGCTGCAATTTTCCAAAATTGCAATCTTTTTGCTAGGAAGCCAATGCCGGACCAGAAGAATATCTTCACAGCACAAGGCCGAAGTGATCCCAACCAGAACACTGGCATTTCTATCCAGAACTGCACAATTCAAGCTGCCCCTGATTTGGCACAGGACCCGAATCTCACGTTGAGTTTTCTTGGCCGGCCTTGGCACAATTACTCAAGGACTGTTATCATGCAGTCCTATATAGGAGACGTGATCACGCCTGTTGGATGGTTAGAGTGGAACGGAACGTATGGACTAGACACCCTTTATTATGGGGAGTTTGAGAATTATGGACCAGGGGCTAATACTACAATGAGAGTACAATGGCCTGGTTATAGCTTAATGAATGCTTCACAAGCAATGAACTTTACTGTCTATAATTTCACTATGGGAGATACTTGGTTGCCTTACACAAATGTTCCTTTTTGTCAAGGACTGTAGTGGGAAATTAAATCTGTATAAATCAGATAGTTTTGTGTACTTTTGTCACATTCTTTTCTTCAATTTTATTCTTTAACTTAGTGCTAAGAAGATGCTAGCTATAAATACACAGAGTATCACTGATCACTTCTGCTCTAGCTGATGGGGTAAAGGAATTGATGAAACTTTTTCTACTCTTTATAACATGATGTAGAAATGTTTCTACATCATGTTATTTTACATTTGTTCTACTAGATAAGCTAAGAAATGTATTTGTATATGCTCAAAGAATATGTCCATGTATTCAATAATCTCAGAAAATTACCAAGAAACAATGGCAGATCACCCTTGTCAGACAAGAGGTGTCAATTGATATATATATATATATATATATATCCAATCATGACTTATGTAAATTTCTTTTCCTGCCAAGCTGGTGGCCCGCCTTCATGGACTTTTTTGGATCAAAAGGCGGAAACATACAAGACAGATGAAAAGAAAGCATATCATAAAGTTGAAGAAAAGGAAATAATGCATAAAAAGTACTCTAGTATATATTGTAAAAAGTATCATTTGGATGGTGTTGGAATATAATGCAAAAAAATTGAAACTTGATTAAAGCATGAGAAAATTTTGTTAGTGGATTTTCCTTGGTACCTTTGCCATCAATTTTATTTTGGATCTCGTATCAGAAATATCATAGAATAAAACATTAGGATATATACTCATGTAGAATTTAGTGTTGATTTTTGAGATAAGTTAGAATATTATCCTCTTGAACTAAAACAAAGAATATTATCTCTAATTTGTACTATTTTGGTATAATTTTTTTGGTTATATAGTCTAATTGCTTTTCGTCATTCATTGATGTACACATTATATCGTGTAATTAAATTATTCTGTTCACATATCTTTTGGCATTATGTATTACCTAAAAGAATAAAAATAAAAGTAGAATAGAATCACCTTGATTTTCTTAATAATTCAGGAATTTATCAAAGTAAAAATGCATTACTATTGATTAATTAGGTTTAGAGGGTAGAGAATCGCAATTAAACAAGATATTTTTCTCTCCTTGTCCATTTCCCTCTTCTCATGTAGAATTATATTGGATACATTATTATCGTCGTCTTAGATTGTTACTCTCATGTTTCTTTGTTTTTTTCTTCATAAATTTATACTAGAAAGAAAAACTTTCATGAGTAGTCATTTTCCTTTGGGTGAATTCTTTTTGACTTCTGCAGTCTTTTGTTTTTAAAAGATGATTTACCTACCTACCACTCATCATTTTATTTTTTTTGAATTGTAACTTTATTTTGTTAAAGTATTAGGAAAAGTTAATTATAGTACTTACCTTTTTATGTTGATAGTGCATCTGCTGTATCATTTTGCCCCCCTTGTTGATATTCTTTAGAAATATTGACCAACGTAGAAGCAACGCCAAGATGCTAAAAGGAATAAATTTCTAAGGCAATAAGGAAAACCAAACAAAGAGGAAAAAATAATTGTGATAACAATCCTTTATTCCCACCTAAAATCAACAAGTCTATATATATATATATATCTTGCTCACTAGTTGTGATTTCATTGTGTAAAAAATTGTATCTTTTGGTGCAGCTAACCTCAAAAATGATCATGGGAGCAGAGGGTTTTGGTACAAAATCTGGGATTTCGAAAACTTATACAAATATGGGGTTGAATGAATATGATAGAGGAGATAAAGGAAATCCGAAGATTCTATGGATTGTAGCTTCAGTTGTTGAGAGGTCAGTTCAAAAGAATGAGAAGGCATTGAAGGGATCGAATAAGAGAGGTGTTGTGACCGTCTTCCATGGGACAAGAGCCCCTGTTTTGACAGTTCAGCAGTACATTGAGCGCATTTTTAAGTACTCCAACTGCAGTCCTTCGTGTTTCGTGGTTGCATATATATATTTGGAGAGATTCCTCAATCTGACTGATTGTTTACTGACCTCTCTTAATGTTCACCGGCTTCTCATCACTAGCATCATGTTGGCTGTCAAGTTTGTAGATGATGAGTAAGTATTCTTTCTAACCATACAAAGCTCATTCCTAATATTGTATCTTAGGTAAGTTTTTTTTGTGTCTTTTCTATACAATTGAGATTTTCGCACTTTTTTCAGCTGCTACAACAATGCTTATTATGCAAAAGTAGGAGGAATAACCACAACAGAACTGAACAAGCTGGAGATGAAATTCTTGGCAGCCCTTGATTTCCGACTGCACGTAAGTGTTGAGAGCTTTGATAAATTCTGCTTGCAGCTAGAGAAAGACACCAATGAGAAATTACAGATTGACCGACCTATCCGAATTTTTGCATGGGGAAAGGGTTTGGTAAACAAGAACATATCAAATTGTTCACCTACAGTTGGAGGATACACTTGTAGAGCTTTCTAGGGTGTAGGGATCCAATGGACAGGCATGAAGAAGCTGAGAAAAATCTTCTGAACTGTGTACCTGTCTTTGGAGAATCATGAAGGTATTGAATATTAAATGCTGGTTTATGCCTGAACTGCAACTTTTCTCTATGTTTCATGTACAATGCAATCCCATTAGGAATAAAAACTGAAGCCATAAACAACTAACAATCATCTCCTATATATAAAGCAAGTCGGCAAAATTGCTAACACTCAAACAACTTATAAGAACAAGTGTCTCAAGGAATTTGATATCTTGGCCGCAAACATTAAATTATTTCAGATGCTCACAGAGGAGCCAAATATGTTGGTCCAGATCCTCATTTACTCGTCCAATTCTTACTAAGCTCTTCTTGCAATAATAAACTCTGCACCTACTTCTCTGGCTCTGATATCGAAATCTAAAATGCCTCATCTCCCCAGTCTTAACATCAGAGGAGACCACCCGAGAACTTTTAGTTAAGAAAATCCCAGAAGCCAATGTGAAATTACAGATTCGTCGACCTATTCAAATTTTCTCATGGGGAGAAGGTTTGTTAAATAAAGACATCAAATTCTAGGTTTAAGAATTCAATGCACAGCCTTAAGAGACCTGGCAAGACTAAACTATACTCTTCTCTATGTTAATTGTCTATATCTAAACTGGCCAATTCAATAGTGTCTTGTGATTGGCATATTAACGCAATCCCATTTGGAACAAAAAACTTAAAGCCATGAATAAATCAAACTCATAAAATAAGTACACCGTTTTGATAAAGCAAGTTGTCAACATTGCAACACTCAAACAATAGATGCAGCAATTGTGTAAAGCATCAATATTTCAATTGTTTATGGAGTAGGCAAGTGTGTCAGGTAAGCTACAATGGTCTGTGTAGCTCCCTGTTTCCTCGCCTAATTGTTACTAAGCTCTCCTTATAAAAATAAACCATACAACCACAACTATCGCCCTTATGTCGATATCCAAGATGCCTTGTCTCATGGTCTTAAGATCATAGGAGATCATCCCAGAACTCTCATTTAGGAAAATAATAGTGGTTGAATCCCAGAAACCCCAAAACATAGGCATATTAGGTTGCATAATTGGAAGTCATTGAAAGGTAAGAAGTTTGTTCCAAACACCAGGTTGGATCATAACCCACAAAACAAAGTCTGTGTTGGAATCACAGTCTCTTTTTTTTTTTTTTGGTTTGTTTGTAAAAGATGATTTACCTACTTACTCATCATTTTATTTTTTTGAATTGTAACTTTATTTTGTTAAAGTATGAGGAAAAGTTAATTAGAGTAGTTACCTTTTTATGTTGATAGTGCATCTGCTGTATATAAAGATTAGTACTAGTATCATTTTTGCCCCCCTTGTTGATATTTTCTAGAAATATTGGACCAGCGAAGAGGCAACGGCAAGATGCTAAAAGGAGTAAATTTCTATTGCGAAAAGGAAAACCAAACAAAAAGGATAAAATCAACAAGTCATATATCTTGCTCACTAGTTATGATTTCATTGTGTAAAAAATTGTATCGCTAACCTAGAAAATGATCATGGGAGCAGAGGGTTTTGGTACAAAATCTGGGATTTCGAAAACTTATGCAAATATGGGGTTGAATGAATATACATAAAGGAAATCCGAAAATTCAAATTCTATCAATTGTAGCTTCAGTTGTTACTAAGCTCACACCTCTGGCCCTGATATCAAAATCCAAAATGCCTCATCTCCCCGGTCGTTCTTAACATCAAAGGAGTCCAGCCGACAACTTTTAGTTAAGAAAATGACACAAGACAATGGTTGTTACTAAGCTCTCCTTATAAACAAAAATACTACAATTACTGATATCGAATTTTGATCTCGTGGGTGTTACATATCATAGGAGGTTAGGTTAGCCCATCAATGTCATTTTTGAAAATGGGTGTGTTAGAATCCCTGAAAGAAAGGATAACTAGTTAAAAAGTATTGAAAGGTAACAAGTTTGTTCCAAACATCAGGTTGGATCATAACCCACAAACCAAAGTCTATGTTGTTATCTTGGGTCAAAAAGTAAAATAGAGCCATCAAGCAATATCATGTAGTAACTACGATAATCATTAAATGGAATATCTGGCCCTGAAATCTCACGGAACACCTCATTGTGAAAATCAAATGAAAGAAGGCCGCAGTATTCTATCCACTTGATCATCCAGTAATAAGCTCCATTAAGGTAACCAGTTGAATCGGGATAACTACATGTGTAATAACCAGAGGTAGTGAGAATTCTGTGATTTTTTATGTTTAATAAATCTCCAACACCCTTTAGAAGAGGAATAAACCGCTGCATATGCTCGATGAAACATAATATCATAGTTATCATCCCAGAACTCGCGAACCCAAATCACCTTGTAGTTTACCTGTAAAGGGGTCTAATTCAAACCTGGTAAACCCACCCATTTCCATGAAAAATGGGCGTCAGGGAGGGTGGTGCAGGATTCCACAATCCCATTCTATAATCAGATGCACCACATTTTTTAAAAATAAAAACACGCCATTCACATGGCCTACCATATGATATGTATCAGCAAGAAAACTCGACAGATGATCAAGATTTTCAATTAAAATTAAGTTCACTATGGGAATGTCATCATAGCTACGAGTTAAAAGTTTCGGCTGTTTCTTACTTTCATGATAATTGAATTGTTTACCAATAAACATATGGCTATTAATAAGACTGTACCAATTCTTGCTCATGCATTTGAATTGTTTCACAGGTAACCTTTGTAGTATCTCCATCGCCAAATCTTCACCGAAACGATGATCATTCTTAAACCCGGTATACATGTTCCTAGATCTTAATAATAAAAAAAAACATACAAGGGGAAGAAAAAAAGATATTAAATTTTAATGGGTATATATTGAGAGAACTAGTGAATTGGCCGTGATTAGCGGTAGTAAACGATTGAATTAATGCTTTTATAATTTATTGGATAAAATATATTTTCATGTTATGTATATACAATTGAATTCTATAATTCATTAAATACTTAAATCACAAATAAAAATATTTTTATTAGAATTATTTGAGGCTTTTTCTATTTTTTGTGTTGTATGGGAAGAATAAAAAGTATTTTATTTAAACAACAATGCAAAACAAAGTGCTTTAGGAATTTGATATTGAATCGCAACAATGACTCCCTAGAAAACCTTTTTTACATCTCCCTTTCTATTATCTTAGCAAAAGGGCCAAAACAAGAAAGCCTATAAAATACAGGTACCCAATTAAATGATGCCTTGTATTGTCATATAATGCAATTCCATTAGTAACAGAAACTGAATCCATGAAGATATCACTCAAACAACCATCTAATTCAATAAAGCAAGTTGTCAAAATTGGGGCAAAAAAACTCAAACAACAGATGCAGCAATTGTGCAAAACAAGCTACTTAATTGAGGGTTCTCTCCAACTGAAATAATGGTCACAAATAAGGAGCTGGGGCCGGCGTTTGTTACAGGCCAAGTGTTCTCTTATAAAGAGCGGGGTGTGGTGTTGAAACACATGTATGTTCCTAGAAAATTTGGAATAAAATTACTCGAGGCCGATTATATAGCAGTTTAATTTAAGTTCCAACTTTATATTGCTGAAAAGGTTTAATACTGATACAAGGAACTCAACCTAAGCATGTCCCTACAAAATTGTCCATCAAGGAATAATGCAGATTAGGAAATTGGATAATGATGGTTCTTCAAGCTTTATGGGTAAAATACTTACTAGACAACTTATCAAAAATACAAAATCCTACAACAATTCAATTAAAATTTTCCTTAAAATACCATGTAATCTAAAAGGTTGCTTCATGTTTACTTCCAATTTTCTTAAAACAAATTTTATTTTAAACACTTCGAAAGAAAAGTCACGTCCAGTACTTTCTAACTGAGATGCTACAAAAGAAAAGCGGCTAATATGTAACAGATCTAAAGCAGCCATCACAAAAATATTTGCATTTTTCTCCATGTTGGAATTCGGAGAAATGCAGACTAGCAGAAAACCAAGCAATAAACCATGCATGGCACAAGAGATCAGACAAGAGAAACTTGATATTTGAAACCATGACTGGCATATCATGCTTCACACCATCTCAATTCTCAGCTCGATGCATTCTTCCGCGCAGCATAAACACGGTAAGCTGCCAGTCCCACAACAGCTACAGCAGCCCCAACTGTGACAGCAATAGAGTTAGAATTGCATGTCGAACAATGAAAGATGACAAAGCATCTGGACATATTATAAAATTTAGAGAATGCCTGAACATAAAGAGAATTTGTACCCTCCACATGTGAACCATACCATCTTCAACCATAAACTACGACAAACTCAAGCAAACCATCCTGGCTGGGTGCCAAACCAAAAAGACATGATATTTATTCTACGGGTGCTCATTCCAATCTACTACCAGATAAATCCCCTAAATGACCTCTAACCCCAGCCAGTTGGTACTTTGCTAATACGAAGAGAGTTCGAACTATAAGTTTGATGCTTTTAAACTCTGGAAGGTTGTTTGTAACACAACACTTGCTGTAAAAAATAATCGTCAAATATTCTAAGGAAATATTTTTGACTTGGATAACCAAGTAGTGGCCACTAATTTATAGGTTAGAATTACATCCCAGTGATTTCTTTATCTAGAACACTACGTTCCAGGTCATTGAAGTCCAAATAATAGCAGGGGGTTCAAAGTCAATAGCTCTCAAGTGTTCTTCCAATGGAAATGTTTGACATGACGGCAGCAAAGTATAGGTTCTAAATGATCAAGACGCTTGAACCGTCTTGAACATAAATTTCAGCCCTACTAAAACCAAAAGAAACCGCTGTATCATCAACTGTTAACTTCCAAGGATAAGGACATCTTTTTTGTTTACAAGGACAAGGAAATATACATTGTGAAACCCATAATAACGTTAGTTCTAATTATTTGTTTTCTGTAACTTGATAGCCGTAAAACGTTCTTAAAGGTCCAAAAAGAAATCAAATTATTACCTGATACAAACATAAGAGATCGATTGATGAGCCGATGATATTGCTTGCGGCTTCTTCCCGCTTCAGTTTCAGGGATGCTCAAATGTGGATGTTCCGCTGCATTAACTATCCTTCGGAACAAATTACTGAAATCCCCAAGCTTCGTGCTGATGGGTATAGGAGCTTCTATCCCTAAATCCTGGCTAACCTATTAAACAAATTCATCACGTATTTAGCAAATATCAAATTATACTAAAAATGTGTACTGCCTAACAACTTAGATAATACATCATGTAGGTTTAGCCTCTACAGAAGATAAATTACACCAGGAACATGGATGTACTCAATCACATGCAGCAGTACTAGCTGAGCTTCACTCTTCAAGAAAATTGTTTTGATGTGGTGCAGCAATCACAAAAGTAAATGTCACGCAGGTAAAAGGCATTTCACTAAAAATGTCAGGAGATAAATAAATTGAACCTGAATGTAAAATTACTACTTGACAAAAAATATACTCAATTCTTGATGGTATGTAGGATAGATACCCTGGTAGAATCTTGAATTTCGGTCAAATAAGGCTCCAGATCATCTTTAGCTGCTACAATGAGACAAGGCATCTCATACCCAGTGGCTTCTCCGTGGCTGGCAACATCCACCAGTAAATCTGCTGCTCTCTTCCAGGAAGCTTCATGAGAACTGGACATAAAAGGTATTAAGATGAGCTACTTCGCATATGCAAGGAACAACAGTGAAAAGGGGGAAAAAAAGTAAGAATAGAATATGTGGCAGAATTATAATGGTATTCTCTTCCCTCTCCTCATCTCTATATCCTTTCTAAGGTAGTAGTAGTTCAGCAGTTGAGTAGAATACAACATGTGCTGTGCATAGAGTGGTTGCATTTAGTTATCTGGATGAAAAGTTGAGACAACATAGCGCCTGTAAATCTACCCCCCAAAACATGCTGAATGGACTTGCATCATTTACTAGTCAACTATCTCTTTCTCCTTTCTTGGTATCCTTCTTGTATATGGCCAAGATGGCCTTGTCATTATCAATGAAATATTTTACCTGATCAAAAATCAAACTAGTCAACTATCTCCCACCTCTTTCCTTTTTACCCTTCTGATGTGTCTGTTTTGAAACATTTAAAGAGTCTCATACTACTTTACATATTACCTAGAAGTCCTCCGAAAGGTAACAACAACTACAACCAACTAAACGTACTGCCACCACCACTGCTCTGGACCCTTATAGCTAATCATATATATCCAAAATTGTAAATGTGTCACATGCATCTTTCTGTAATCAATTTTCATTCACACCCACACCCAACCCCATTTTCTATCTTGCTATTTTACTGTCTTATTTTCTTATAATCCTGCGTCGACTACTTTCTTTTTAGCCTAGGGTCTATCAGAAACAACTTCTCTGGATTATACTGGGTATGTCGCTGTTGTAGTTAACTGAATTCTAACACAGCTGAAAGTGTCAAACAGAAATCAATGAAGAAGAATAACTAGTAATGCACGCAATGTTGTGTTTCCAAGTCAAGAACAAAATAAACAGGATGACTTGTGATCAGAGGACCAGGTAAAATATAGAAATTTCAGGAAAACAACAAAAATCAACTTGAATCAATTCAGCAAGGATGCATTTAAGTCACCTGTCATGGACAAAAATTGCTATATCGCAATCTGCTAAAGCATCCTTACTAGATAGAAGCTTCTTCACTTCATCTTCTGGTATCTCTCGTAGCACAAGAGATTTTTTAGCCCCCTGCCAATGTACAGAATAATTGTTCTTATGCTGATGACTTTTAAGAATCTGATTAAATTGCAGAAAAGAGAAAATCCAACTACTACCAGACACGGTAATAAGTAACCTGAAGAGAGACCATTACATCAAAACAACATTAGGATCATAAAAGAAATTATTTGAGGTATCGCTTGTATACATGGAAATTTTCACCTTATTAATTAAATTTTATGTACCTTTTCAGTAAAATAAACATAGGATCATAAAGTACATAAAAAGCATTTTCAGTAGCCGGGGTGCTCTTTACTATAAGTTCTTCGATATGGAGGTTAGGTTTATGAAGAGATTGCAGACTGTAAGACAGAATTTCGTCTTTAAAGGAAAGAAAAACTTGCATAATATACAATATTTTAGGGAACTTATATGTGGGAAATCACAAACAAATGCAACTTGAGGTGTTGTTAAAAACACTCCTTGTTTCTGAAGATCTGCACTAAATACCATAGAACAAACCTCCACTACAATAGCATACGCACTTTATACAGTGTTAAAACTGATGATTGCATGCTCAAGAATATATCCCAAAACTACCTTGTAAATTAAGAACCTAAGGAACGTGTTATTGGTAACAATAAGAACTGTAAACATATGTAGAAGTTCATCTATATTTACAATATTTATCTTAATTGTGTTCAAACTTTCCTCCTTACTAGGGGTAGGATTGTTGTAATCATGAATCGGAAAGGAGTATAATTACATCGAATTGGAGGGAGGTCAATGTATTTTTACCTGCAAGATATATTGAATTTTTTTCGCTATCCTACACGAGTGTGTTTGATTAATTCCTCCAATTTAATGAAATCATATCGTTTATTTGAGACATTGTGGCCAATCCCCTCTAATCCTCAGAATCAGTAGGATTTACCAATATCAGTTTCAGCACTCATGACAGCCCCAACACTTGAAAGAAAGACAAGGTCAAACTCCTGGTGAACTCCAATAAAAATATTTTGCCTCCCAACTGCCAAACGAGCTCCTTTGTTCCCAAACAAATTTTACTTTTTGGCTTCAATGTCCTTATCCTCTATAACCATTTTTTGTCTATTTACCTGTGCATTCCGGCACTACCTCAATCATCAGAAAGCATATAATTCGTAACAATTATAACTTATATTCCTCAACAACAAACTGCAAAGTGGATATAATTACATAGAAACATGTTTCCCCACCACCATATATAATTAGTAAAAATTTATGACATCTTAGAACAACTCAGTTTCAGCGATCTTTCACCAGTCAAGGTTATTTTAGCACGCTGTCTTGCAA
The DNA here is from genome assembly GCA_029582245.1 of Solanum etuberosum. NCBI lineage: Eukaryota > Viridiplantae > Streptophyta > Magnoliopsida > Solanales > Solanaceae > Solanum > Solanum etuberosum. Next base: position 17,578 of record JAJONR010000786.1, read on the forward strand.
GACCTTTCCAGATTTACACTACCTATCATTTTTTTAATAACAATGTTGTCAGAGCCAGCTTGCGCATTTACACGACCTATCATTATCAGAGCTCTAAACACAATGACTTAATGCTCCAAGAAGATCAGTGAAGCTGAGAATTTCTTATGACAAATCTATTTGAACAACTATCTCTTGGACCAATCGTAGGCAACTCATTGTTGACGAATCGCAAAAGGTAACTTCTCACCATGTTTCATTATACTTCACATTCTTTTACTTATCCATACTCAGCCATGCACATGATTACAACCAATAGAACTATTATCAAAAGATGCAACATTATGGGGTAATACCATGTTCATAGCACATTGTCTTTGCACTACCTATCACTTTTTTTGAAAACAGTGTTGTCCGAGCAATCTTGTGCAAATTTTACACAACCTATCATTCTCAGAGCTCTAAACACTCAATGACTTGGACCAGTCGCCAGTTATAGGCACTGGCGACTCATTGTTGACAAATTGTAAAAGTTAACTTCTTGACATGTTTCATTTAACTTCTCATTCTTTTACTTTTCCATACTTAGTCATGCACATGATTACGACCAATGGAACCATAATCAGAAGACACAGCATTATGGTGTAATACCGTGTTCATAGCACCGGAGCAAGCATAGAGCAGGAATGTTATTCTTGCAATCAGTTTTTCATTTTCAACATTAGCCAAGAAGAGAAGTACCACGCAGGTATGTACCAGATATCTGAATATACATAATATAAAATCAAAGGATTGTTATGCTCTTTCAATCAGTAACTCAATCTTCTCTTTTCCCATTCTTTTAACTAGTGACAATATCTATCTATCTAAACTGTGTCTTTAAACCAACCAAAATAATAAGATCTTTTTGAGAAAGCTTTTTTTTTAAAATTGAGAAAGAACCAAAATAATAAGATCTCTTACCCCTAGATCAACAACATTTACTGCATATTGATCGCCAGTAGTTGATTGGTACTCTTCTTGGAACGGCCTGCATCACAAATTACAGGAAACGCAAATCAGATAGGCACAACATAAAATGGACCATCAAATCAAAATCTTTCTCAATTAAAGTTGAGGAAAACGAGTTGATGTGCAACAGCTTCAGAAGAGAAACCTTCCAATAAACGAATTCAGAATGGCTGATTTTCCAGCCACTTTTGGCCCAAAAACAAAACACTGATAGACATTTCTATCTGATTGCTGCTTCTTGCGATCTAAACGTCTTCTTCGAGTTACACGAATAGCAGACGAAGGATCACCAGCATATCCAATATATATAAGATTCTCCACACTATAAATGGGATCAAGAAGTGTCATCAATGCCCACTGCATCCACGGGATAGAAAGAAACATCAAAACAATAGCATATGGAAACACATAAGCAAAGAAAACACTCCAAAATAAACAGAATCATATAAGGCAGCTTAAATATTAAAATTCTGACCCCTGGCACAAGATCCAATAACAGTGACAGGTTTAGAAATTGGCATGTTCATCAATTTCTACACAGCCAAAATATTGGCTTTTTGAAGTTACACCATTACGAATCAATCAATTCCAAACCAATTAAGGCCAGCTATACATATCTTATACAGTGTTCAATATTTAGAGGATCCATCATAACTATTTTAGCACTGGTCATGCACCTACCGCAACCCTAAACTTTTTTTCAATCTTGGGGCCAACCATGTGTACCTCACATTTGTAATGCACAAAAAATATTGAGCCAACCTAAACAGACCCCTAAAGGAAGAATATGGCAAGTATATCAATCCATAGAAACTACACTCTTCACCGATGTTTCCACTGCCCACAAGAATACATTTATAGCATGTCATAGTGTATCATTTTAAAACAGACAAAATATACAGTGCAAGTTAGCAAAAATGCTCCAGTTATATGCACCTCTGAAAGAAAACCATCAACAGAGAGTCCTCCCAAGGCATCCTTCTCTGCAGCATCCTTATACGGAGCATCACTCCAGGGGCTGATATAAGAAGATGATCAAAAAACAACAATCAGTTAGTATGATATGCGGCTTCAAATCCACCAATTCACCTTTTTTACTCCTAACCCGTGCATTTATGATAATGGGCAACCAACAGAATATCATGGTCATAATTAGCTTTCCTGATTGGTAAAAACAACATGATCATAGTCTATTGAAACTTTATTTTATCCACCATAGTGTTTTCTTAATATAAGGTTATTAACTATAATTTTTTCAATAACCTAAAAAGGCCACTCTGTAACTATTGTTGAATCTTTCCTAGAATTATCAGTTCCATAGATCCATGTTTGACAGTTATGATAGCTTTTTTTGCCTTCCTGGGAGTGGTAACCTCTTTGTAACGCTTGCATCTTCTTGATGCTTTTTGTTAGTGAGATTCTTCTTATTTCATCAAAAAATAACCTAAACAGGAGTAGCTACTCCAAGTGAACCAGCACCTATCACTTCTCACTATAACTTCTTAACAGCTCCAGCATCAAGAACGTAGCTCATATGAATTTTAGGCAGGCCTGGAAAGGCATTTTCCCCTCTGTCAACTAGAAGCCACAAATACATCACCACTCAATATGCAAACCAAAATAAAAGCCTATCATAATATCAAATCATTTTTCCTCATCTTCAGTAGCACAATCAAAAAGAAAATAACCAAGTAGTATAAGATATTAGGAAAGACAGATTACTTCTCTGGAGCGGTGGAAAACAAGTCATCAAGCTCATTGGATCGGAGAGCACCATCCTGATTAAGATCAAAATACAGTTGTTAAAGTAGTGAGATGACAAATAACATCATCAGAGCGATATTTCATATAACAGTTCAACCTCTAAGCAACCAGAATCAACATAAAAACAAATAACTGGCAACGAGCTAAGTAGCAAGAATCTTTTCTATAAATTTTTAAAAAAAACTGTTGCTCGGACTATTTTAAAAATGGCAATAGGTGTGTGTCGGATCCTCCAAAAGTAGTGCATTTTTGGAGGATCTGACACATGTGCGGCAACAATTTTGGAGAGTCCGGGCAACATAGAAAAAAACAAAACAATTATGGTATGGGCAACCTAAAAGAGCAGATGAAGGAAACAACAAAACCTGTAAAATTCATTAGCCATTTCACCTTTAATGGAATCTACTCCCCCACCCCAAATCCAAGATACCAAAAACTCCCTTTTCAACAATAAAAGTGTATTTGGTATGCCATATGAACCATTTTCCATGACAAGATGTTTGGTTGCCTAATGTAATTTCTGCTCAAAAAAACATATATCATTTTGCTGTACTACTATCTCAATTCTTGCTCCATGTCATTTGTTTTAATCACCACACAAATACTCAAACCTTCAACACTCAAAATTATCGTTGCAACACATCTTACATTCCCATTCCTCAACCTATTTCCAAGTTACCTAATTTGATGTCCAACCAAGGCCGTGAAAGATAATGAAATTAGCATCCAATATTTTGCGCGAAAAAACTCCATTGGAAACAACTCAATTATACTAAACAGACCCTATAAGAAAGAAACTTCAAACCTACATAGGACAAGCAGTCTCAACAAGACTCATAGATGAGATTGTTTATCAAAACTTCAAGAACTTTAGAGAAAAAATGTACATACACCATCAATGTCAAATGTGAAGAAGATTCTTCTGAGGAAGTCCAATGCATCATTGGTCAGCTCCACACTCTACAGGAGGGCAGGGATACTTCAGTATTTCAAAGTGAATGCTCACAGTTATTACGTAGAAAGACGAATCATTGAAATCTTAAGCTGGCAGAACATCACAGCAATTAGAAATGAACAAACAGATCAACAGATAGAGTGTGTGTGTGTGTGTGTGTGTGTGTGTGTGTGTGTGTGTGTGTGTGTGTGTCTATATAAAAGAGAAGAGGGAGCTGATGAAGATGCATAAGTTATAAAGAACCTTTCAAACGAATTTGATTACGGAATACATATTTGAAAGGTAAAATTAGTTAATGGTTGAAAGGCTCAAAAGCCGAATCCGAATCTAGCGGTGACCATTGAATAAGCTCCTTCGGCTTGAGCTGGTTTAAAAGCACAGAATGTATTTTCACCATCACCTTCTTCAAATACAGTAATTTCTACGGTAGCACCATGACTGGTACGTAGCAAAAGCAGCGCCCAATACGCCGAACTCCCATATGAAAGGGGTTCAATCAAGGTCTTATTCATTTTATATTTGAGGTAAACTTGAAATTGTTCAAATTGTGTAACCATCAATTGCTGACACTGGTAGGAAAACCCAAAGTTATTTGATATAATTTAATTTGTGAAGAACATAAGTAGAAAGTTCATATTCTTTGGTCATTGATAAACAATTTGTTGGGCAATACTCAACGCAATATTTAAAAAGAAAACAAAAGATTCAAATTTGAATATATTTCCTTTATTGTTTCAATGATATTCCCTCCGTCCATCTTTATTTGTCCAGTATTGACTTGGCACATCCCTTTAAGAGGCATAAATAGAATTGACAATTTACTATATCACCCTATGAATATAATATATTCAATGTTTTGGAAATACATTGGGGAAATGACTATAGTTAATAATAAAGGTAAATTAGGAGCTAACTAATAAATTATTTCTTGGTTTTCTAAACTTGACAAGTAAAAGTGGACATCTATTTTAGTATAGGAGACAAGTAAAAGTGAACGGGGGGAGTATTATTGTTTAAAAGGTGTTACTTGAGCAGAGGGTCATCCCGAAACAGTTTCTCTATCTCTACGAGGTAGGGGTAAGGTCTGTGTACACTCTATCCTCTGTAGACCCCACCTGTGGAAATACACATGCTATGTTGTTGTATTGTTTCAAAGATAAAAATATGATAAATTTATTGAGAGTTCTTTGATTCTTTCCCCATGAGCCAGGGAGTTGATAGATCTTCTGTTCCTGGGAAAGAGGCAATGCCAACTAGATGCTAAATAGAGAAACATACATGCCATACAAATGAGCAAACCTGAAAAAAAGGTGAAGGCAAAATCTGAAGCTGGAGATCTACCACCCACCCAAAAAAAAGTATAAGGCCAAGAGCATAATGGGAGCAATAACTGGGAAGGATAGTGCAGAAGTTTTGGACTCCCGTTGGCCGGTAAGAATGAAAGGAGACAATGGAAGATGGAGAGGGAAAAAATGGAATCTCGAGTAAGAAAAAGCATAGGAAGTTCTAACTTAAGGTCCAGTTCAGGGACAAACTTGCCTGGTCAGGATGTCTCTTGATGGGGGGAGGAAGCTGATCCTCACTCAGCCTGATCTCGTTATTGTAGCCAAATTTTCGCAGGACAGTCCAGGTTGTCTCCAGACGCCCTTTTTCAATAAACAGTGCATGAAGAAAGAGGAAACCTGTCAATGTAAGACCCTGTTCATTGACACCTTCCTGTAATTTTTCTTGCACGACTCTCTTAACACCAACTATTTCAGAAGGCTGTAGTGGAGCATTGAAGCATTTGACCTACAGGATCATTGAATGATAACAAAAACGCACAAATTCAAAAGTTAGTCCTCAGATGGCACAAATCAGCGGCTAGTCTACTGACTAGAATAAGTTACACTAAATCTATGAAGTATATGACCTGAAAATCATTCAACTCTGCATCACTTAGGGCACCATCTCTATCAAGATCACAAAGAATAAATATTCGCTTCAAAGCCCTGACACATCGAGGCTTTAAAGTTTGGGCCTCCTGATCGAATAGTGGAGCAGTTGGATGAAGCACAGCTTTTTGTGCATAGTAGAAAACCTCAGGAATCTGCACGCATACCATTTATGAGCAAAAGGAGAGAAATAATTCATCTGGGCAACTTACAAATAACACTTCTTTACTTGAAAGGAGGAAGAAGGGACACCATCAAAATTCAGACCAGGAGAAAGACCAAATTGTCTGACAATTAAAAGATTTTGTAGTCATTTTAGCTTGACAAAGTGATGATGCCAAGACAAAGTAAATTGACTTGCCTGTATATGTCTAAATGCTGAACATTCAATACATGTTTCGATCTCTCGAAATTGTTGCATAATTGGTGACATCACCTGCTCCAAACTGACAGGGTACTGTTCATCCCTCTTATCTAGCATGCAACCCACGACAACAACAGGAACCCTAACCTGCACAATTATGTAGTCCACAACACATTAGTAAAATGCAAAAACAAGTTTGTCGGAGAAAAAATTAATGAGTTAACTACCACAGTTCTAGAGCAGTCCTCCCAAGGATATGTTGTGCAACATTCCTGACAATTTACAAGATGAGTTTACTGAATACATATATTCTTGGTACAAACCTCCAATCTGCGGAGTTCAGGAAGCCAGAAAGTACTCAGCCGATCAAGAGTCGCAGGCTTATCACAAGCGTAAGTTAATACAACTGCATCAGCTTTCTTCAGCTCTTCCACAAGTTTACCTCTATTTTCAGGACTGTGTTACATAGATAGACATCAGAACTGAACCAAAAGATTGCATATGTTATTTCACATATTATAGCTAGCTACTGTTAGAGGAGTGAAAAATATCCCAGATAAGCCACAAGACGTACCCAGACATGCATATACATTAATCTCGCACATACAAAAGACATTTCAGCTCTATGCACAAACTTTCTGTAAGTAAAGATTTATAGGAAGGTCTGATATAAGACAACTGGATCAAAACAAAGAGCCAGGTATATAAAACCATGAAAAGGAAAAAAACCATCTTCAATCTTTCCAGAAGAGAGACCTCTGGAACATGGTGAGAGGAGATACTTGCCCAAAAAATGAAATAGACACAACGTATATGCAACTTAACAAGTATCATAGACACCATCACTAGCCAAGAAACTTAATAAGTATCATAGACACAATCACTAGCCAAGAAATTTAACAAAACACAATCACTAGCCAAGAAACCAACAATAAGAAGGTAGAGAAAGGAATCTGATAAGCACCTAGAAGACGTATCAATAATAGTTACAGGTACTTTATCAGGATAGATATCATCAGGGAGCCTTGTAGGCGGCAACACCGGAGGGACATTGGGCGGATAAGTATCAGTGGCGGCTGTCAAGATCAAGCTGGACTTTCCAGTTTTAGCATCACCTGCAACCACTATCCTAACACTTGGGGCATCACCCTTTCCAGCAGCTGAACCACCTCCTGCCATTCACTCACTACTCTTTCTCTTCTTCTGTACAGACACAAACAAAAACAATCAATACCACCAAAAGGGTCTTCACTAAAACAATAGTTGTATCAAGATATCACTTGATTTGAAAGATAAAACCCTAAAACCAAAATCAGTCACATGTAGTTACATAAAAAGTACTTAGAGACCAAAAATCCCAACTGGGTATTCACCAAGAACGCAAAACGCGAAACACGAAACAAAATAAAGAAATCAAGATTGCGTCTACGTTCACCTACAAGTATTTAGGAATCAAAATCCCAACTGAGTCTTCCCAAAAAGCTATCAAGAAATCAAACAAGAAACAGGTATCGATTTCAAATGCTAAATCTCTAAACCCCGAACAAAGAATATAAGTATTTGGGTATCAAGAAATATACCTTTAGTGTGAGATTTGGAAATTCTTGAAGGGCCGAGGGGATGTTAAAATAGGCTGCTGGAAGAGGAAGCTTGGAGAAAAAGATTTTTGAGAAGAGTTTGAAGGCGTATTGGGATATTTTTTGTAGGCTTAAAAGGGTTTTTGGGTGTGGATGGAGGGTTTGAGAAATGTTACTATAACTTCTTCTTTTTTTTCTTTTTTTTTTAACTAGAAATGTTCCAACAGGGCGGCCACGCTAAAAAGCCTCGAATACCTGTTTGGGTGTCCTTTAGGACATAGTACTTATATATAATTATTATTAACATTGCGTAATAATGACTTAAAATGTGGTGCTCTTTTTATTACTTGTATCGTATATATAGTATATGATGTAAAATATAATTAATATTACTAAATTAATGCTTTTTAGTAAATAATTATAATTGAACGAACATAGGATAAGTGTTTTTAAATTATTAATATATATTGTCATAGAGTTACTTGTATTTTGAGATCAAATGATCAGATATCATTAAAACATTTCAAAATACATTCAAAGTTTAAATATGAGAGAAAGTGACATTTCTTTAATAATATTATTTCTTACTTCACTCAATTTTGTAAGCAAATCTAACCAACAAAATAGGAAAAAATATGCATTAAAAAAATGTCACCAATAGTCTTTCATCTTGAGGTTATGAACATAAATGATGTACACCATTTAAGTACAAAAATTGTCTTAAATATTCATACTTGAAATTTAGTATGTGCATGACACTAATAAGGATTACCATAAGTATTTCAATATTTTATCTTTATATGTAACATATCGTTTACAAAATATTATTACTCAATTAATATTTGAGTAAGGCTATCATAGAGAGGTAATTTTATCAAAAAAGTGTACTTGGTTGTTATCATGAATGATGGTTATATATACTTTAGTAGAATAATTTAATTTTAATATATGAATAACATCACCTATGGTGAAAAATATTTCATTTCATTAAGTTTCTACCTTATCTTTGTGGAATTGTAGTCTTCTCATTTTTTCTGCCACATACATATCATATAGTTGTTGTCTAATGAAAGTATCTAGATATATATCTTATAGAAGTTGTATCATGATATAAAATATTTAAATTTTTCAATAATAAAATTTCAAGTATTATTTATAGAATCATTAATTTGATTTAAGATCATTTTATGACCAATCACTATTTTCTTATCTATTTTTATATAGCTAGTAAATAGTGTATCTTGTGACATAAAGAAAAATTATATGGAACAATACATAGCGAAGGAAGACGGAAATATATGTTCATGCTATATTCACTCTAGTGTTCCATTTGATTTAAATCTCTTGCCACCAACACTTTACTTTCTCCGTTCATTTTTACATACATATCTATTAAAAATAATTATTATCATGGCTATGTTATCATATTATAAGTAAAAGTGAAAATCTATTTTTGAAATAGTGAATTTAACATCAAAACTAATAATTCAATGGACTACGTTGATACCCATTTTTTTTAGCAAAATTAGGAAGAAACTCCTTCGTTTGAGGGAAAATAATAAAAAATAAAAATACAAAGAAGAAATATCTTACCCAAATCATATGCCTTTTTTCATATCTGTTTAATATTATTGTCTCTCCCACAACTTTTCGTCACTGTTAACTCATGAAAATGGTAAGGAAAAATACGAATGTGAATTGATGAATGATTTGCTACAATTTTTTCACCAACTCTTTCTTATGAGGTACCTCGAATTTCGTTGAATTTCGAACTTAATCAATTTTTGCAAATAACACTTGAGATTTTTTAAGAAGAAGTGTAGAAAACTTAAAGAAATTGTAGTTTAAAAGTGTGAGGAAACCCCTCTATTTATAGCTACCAAATAGTAGTATGAATAGGTGTTAATTGTGTCTTATCCGAAAAGTCACAACCTTTTATAAAAGTTACTGCTTATCGAAAAAGTCACAACCCTTCGAAAAAGGCACAACTCATCTGAAAAGGCACAACCCTTTAGAAAAGTTACAACCCTTCGAAAAAATCACAATCCTTCGGAAAAGTCATCACAACCCTTTGGAAAAGTCACAACTCATTGAAAAAGTCACAATCCTTTAATTTGAAAAGGTATCTACTTTCATTATAATAAAATTAATAAATAAAATAAATTGAGTATTTTTAATTTGAGGTATTATAGTAATTCAACATTCAAGTTTGGGAGTTCATGTTTTTAAGGTAGTATAGATATAGATTTGGCAAGTTAGGACCAAGTTTGGCTATGAATTTTTTTTTTAATTTTAAATTTTAACTTTTGAGCATGAAAAAATCAGATATAATTTAAAGTGGTATTTGAAATTTGAACAAAAAAATCCTTATTATGCAAATTATTGTGCACATAAACGTCCTACTTCTATATGTCCTGTTTGATTTGTTTAACATGTTGATTATATGTATAAATTCCTCCTTAATCTGTGTAATTCTTTGTTAGAACATCTTTCAGTTCCGAGCCCTTCAAGTATGGGTATAAAATTGCACCACATATACATACCATCACTTCTTATTAGAATTTCTTCCAATGCTTCCTTCAAAAAGGACATTAACACTTGCTCCAAGTTCTCTGCTCAGATGTGAGTGTTGGTCCATAATGACAGTTATGTTCTGATTACCTATGCACATTCAACATATAAAAGAAAAACTTGTCTCCATGATTTGTATATCACTTAAACAACAAAAGGAATCATTCACCCTCATATATTTGCTTGATCATTCTTTCTTTGGTTAGCAATTTCCCCAACACTATTAGCTGTATTATTACTATCTGTCTTGATTGAACTATTGATGTCCATATTAAGTCTACAAGTTTCAGGCCTCCAATCCCCATAGTTGTTTGTGATGGAGTAAATTTCATTAGTCGTTAAACTATAAATATTCTTAACAAAAAAAAAAATTATCATAAAAATATTTATCTAAATACCATTGGAGTGGGAGGAGATGCTGAGCGAGGCCACGGGAGTGTTTTGGGTGGAATGATCAAAAGAAAATATCAACCTCTCTGTTTTTTTTTTTTTGAAGTTTCCATGACCTTTTTGTTCTCCCTAAGCATCAAATAATTGTCTTCCCAACTTCAAAAACAATAAAATTATAACAATCTTGATATATTATTGATATGTGAAGAAGAGGTTGAAATTGAGAAATTAAAAAAGAAAAGAAAAGAGAAGAAGAACGTAGAGGGAAAGAATGGGGGAGACAAGTGAGAATGATTTAATGGTAAAATAAAAAGTTCAATATTATATTTTTAGCGGGTGGGTTAAATGGGGAGGGTCATTAAATGGCTTAAATGGATATATATTTGGTTCTTAAAATTTTGGTTAAAAATTAAAATTCCATGTCAGCAAATTTTAATGAAAAAATAATTAAATAGGTTGGCTGATTTTCTGTGCAAAGAAGTCAGAGTTGAGTGACTTTTGAGTTGAAAATGAACGTTGAGTGAATTTTTGTGAAAAAAATTGATAGTTAAGTGACCATCAAAGTTATTAACTCTGATTTTTATTGTTCGTTTAATTTTTTTATTTAAGAAATCAAATTTTGTATTAATTTTTAATCTTGTTGCGTAAGAAATCAAATTCACCCTTTTGTATAATATGTTAGATCAAATGTTGATCATCACGTCAAAGTAATACTTAATGTCAAAGGCATAATGTTTTATTTTTTGAACAAAATTTGTCAAGCAATCTTCATGTTTAATTATGATTATATGATTCGTTTAGACAAAATACTAACATAAACCACTTATAATTATCATAAACGTCTGTCACACACATGACATAATATTATGGGTATAATCAAATTTATGACTTTAATTTTAATTAATATCACTTCTTATGAACAACAAATGCATTTGTTGATGGCCAACGGTGGAGCTATTCATCGAAGATGACATTACTCTTGATAACTAGAGAAAATCATAGAAGGCGGCGTGCGAAGAGAGAATGTGCGAAAATAAATATAACTAAAGTCAATTTTCCCTGCAATGAGGAAGGAAAGTCATGTGGATGTCTTATCCATGTTATACCTAAATGGGTCGTTTGGTACAAAAATTAATAACGCAATAATTAATAATATATGGATTAGTAATACATGAATTATTATTTATTAAATGTTTGGTTCATTGCTTCCTACTTGATCTTGTGTTTGGTTTAAAACTTTAGAGGCAATTTCTTTCCAATTATATCCTCGAATTATTATAAAATTTTCTATTTTGTATAATTTGGTCAAGATAGATAAATGTTAGACAATATTATTTTTTATGGCCTTCTAACTAACTATAGTAAAAAAATAATTTTATTGTCGTGTTCTATTTTTTCACTTGAATTATTTTAGAATAAATATTTGTCATCTTAATAAATTGATCACTCATAAAGCGTCAATTTTCAATTCTAAAAAAGATAGACCGTCTACTTTAAAATCGAAAAGACGGTAAACAATAGTAAAATATAATAAATCATCCACGTTTACACATTAAAATTGCAAGTTATAGTTTTGATATGTATGCGATTTTATAAAATGTTTAAACTATTAATAATTAGAAATCCACATATATATTATCAAATGATATCAATTAAGATTACAAACGTCATGTGACCCTATACTTACTTTATTATTATTTTTTTTTTTAAAAAGAATAAATGAAATGAATTTCAATTACATTATTCATTTATTTTTTATCATATAAAAAATACTAGGGAGAGAACGAATTCTCCAAAAAGTGATAGATTGGAAATAGTTCTCTTAATTATTTTTCTATGGGATGTAAAGTATGAAATTCTAGGATTACGACACCATGTTAGTGGTTAGAAAGGAGAAAAAATCTCTTGTTGACTGCTTATAAATTGAATAGGAAAAAATCACTTTTTGAAATCTCTCTTTAATAGAGTAATAACAAAGATCCTCAAATTATAAAGTAAAACATTAATGTTTAGAGTAAAAACATATTACCATTAACAAAATAAAATAAGAATTATGAACGTTGATAATCATATGTTATATAAGAAAATTAATGTTTATTTTTCATAAAATCGAGCAAATAAAAAGACGTGCTTAAAAAATAAAAAGAAGTTTCTTAAACGGGCACGGAGAGGAAAAGTAGGAAGGTCAAAGGAGTCGTGTAAGCAAAGAAGAGCCCCCCCCCCCATCACCTTCCAAATCAGTCCACCTTAGGATATGGCACGTGGAAAATGCAAGAAAAACATAATCATTTTGGCTATCACGTTTAATTTCTTCAATCTTCACTATAACAACTTTTTTTTTTTTTTTTTGTCTTTCTTCAAATCTTTTATTTTGTCCCATATTATTTTTTTCAAGAAAGAGAATATCAAAATTAAATTACATATCTTGTACATATCACATTTAAAATCCAATAAACGTATTTACTAAATAATTTTTATATTATACTCTCTCGATCCCTATTTATATTGCACGATTAAAATATTAAAGACAAATTAGGATCCAAAATGGAAATAAGTTAAAATCCTTTCGTATATAATCACGTATCACACTTCCCAAGAAGACCCATCATAGGACCCCACACCACCCGTATCACCCTTTTAAGTGTATATTTTCATAGCATATAAAGAGTAATATAGCCGCGTTCAAAGCCGCCTACTTTTTTTCTCACAGACGTGTTTGTTAAAAGATCAATTATTTTCAAATTTGTATAAAGGTAGAGTCTTCAATTTTGATATATTTGATGTGGTAAATACAATTCTTGATTATAATTTGTATAGTTTTAGAAAGAGAGAGAAAAAGAGAGAGGAGATGTCAGCTGATCTGGAATCTATATCAGAAGCGACTTCTGGAGCCATTGGAGCTCTAGTTAGCACTACTATCTTGTACCCTCTTGATACCTGCAAAGCTAAGTACCAAGCCGAGGTTCAAGCTCATGGTCTCCGTAAATACAGGTTTCTTGTTTTTTTTTTTTTTTTTCATCTCGGTTACCTACTTTTCTCTGATCATGGGATTTCTTGTTTTTGATGTTTGATCAGATTTTTGGTTGTTTTGTATAGATGGGCAATTGATTGTTTCTTTTTGTACGATTGTTTTGTGGAGAAAAAAAACATGAATTTTCTATAAAGGGGTGGGACTGGATCAACCAAGAACCCTTGATTGATAATCAAAATTTGGATCTTGAAAAGGGTCTTGTGCTTCTGATTGATCAACTGAAATTCATGTGGCTTTTTCAAGAATAAAAGTGAATTTTGTCTTTGGAAAAGATTCCATGGCTTAATTTAGATATTCACTTTTTAAAAATGTTTCTTCTGCAAATCATCACATTATTCCCTTTGCCTTTTTGGCTAAAAAGGCTTTCTTTCTACAGAATACTTATTTTGTAGTGAAACTTTTGGAAGTGATTTTGTCGGTAGCCCTTTCAAAGGCAAGAGTTTCCAGTGTTTGAGATCTACAGGGAAAGAAAGGGATGCGCCAAAAATTTCCCAAGTTATCAGGGTTAATGGATAACAATGATTTGTTCTTTAAAGTTTGTAAGAAAATTTACAGCATTGAAGGAGGGTGGAATAGTCTGGGAATTTCTGTAAGAATCGACTTGTTAGAAAAAAAAAGTTTCTGTGAAAACTGAGTTATCCCAGAACTCCCAACAACTTTGGGCATAAGTCAAAAGAAAAATCCATTGCAGAGATTTAGTAGACCTTGTTAGCTAAGAGAGTTTTTCAAATACAGATATGAATTTTCGTCTGCAGAGATTCTTAAGAGTTGCATCAGTAGGAGTTAGTTTTCAACTTTTCTTGCCGAGTAAGAGTAAATGTCCATAATGTGTGAGATTAGCTGTGTTGTTGGAATCATCTATGTTAACCTCATAACTCATAATTATGTATGTTGCATCTTTTGTTGATCCCAGGATCCGCAAAAGATTTCACTATTTTTTTGACTTTGTATTCTCTAGAGAAACTTGATTGGCATGGCTGAGAATTCAGGTATTGCCTTCATATAAATGTCCAGCCTTTAGAGTTTCCAGGCAAGAAGGTTTTGTCATTATTGTGCAAACAGCAGTGTGACTACGATGCTTGTCATCAAATTTGCAGATGTCCAATCCGAAGAAATTTTGCTTAGTCGATTAAGAAAATTCCCTGATTCTGGGTAGACCAAACCGATGGGGTGCAAGAGCTTTCTGTTGCATCTTTTGCTTATATTAGAAGGTTTAAAAAGTATCTCTACCTCCTCTGGTTCAGGGTCACTAGAGAGGCTTTTATTGATTGCAGACCTTTAGTTTAGGCAGTTCCATTTTAGAAGGGAACATTTGGAAAGCACACGATTTCTTGATTGAAGACGTCATCTCCTCTATTTTACAACCTTTAGTATGAGGAATGAAATTTCCCTTGTATTCTCATGCAAATGGAGTGCATGATTCATGGACTTGGAGCTTTTTTGTGCAGACCCTTTGCTTCATGTGATGACACTGTTCTTCAGGGTGTCTCATCATTATTACTTTTTAAATGATAAATTTTTTCGGTTAGAAATCATCTGTTTTTTGTTTACCAAGATGGCTGATTGAGCATATAGCCTAGTTTACTGTAATGAGTCCTGCCTAAATGCCAAGGTTAAATCTCATTACTTACTACTCAGTTATCAACAACTGATGTTTCATTCTCGTGGTAGTGAGGAAGAGACAACTGATTTGAATATTGATTTTGAATATGACTGACCGCTCCTTCAAAGTTTGATATTTATAATGAAGTCTGGGACTGAGATTCTTTTAGTTTCCTTTACTGTGTCTCTTTTTCCAGTTGTTAATCTCATTGAAGTGAAATAACACATCTGGAATTCGTATATTGCACATCCTTTCAGATAATGTGCTAGTAATTATATTTGAATACACATGTTTTTGGTACCTCTTCCACTGTGTCTGTTAGAACATAGAGTATTATGCTTTTCCTGACATTGCTAATTTTGTCACTGATTCACTTTTGCCTTTCTGCAGTAATCTCTCTGATGTTCTGGTGGAGGCAATATCAAAAGGTAAGATACTGTCACTGTACCAAGGTCTGGGAACCAAGAACTTGCAATCTTTCATTGCGCAGTTTGTGTATTTCTATGGATATAGCTACTTTAAGAGACTCTATTTGGAGAGAAGTGGTTCCAAATCCATTGGAACAACAGCCAATTTGCTAATTGCAGCTGCAGCTGGCGCTTGTACAGCCATAACAACTCAGGCAAGAAGTTTGTATACTTGCATTTGATTAGTATCTTGTTAAGTGACTTATTGGAAAGAGAAGGGCTTCCTGTTTTTATAGCACTTGCATGTTGTGAGGAAATACAGCCTAAGAGTGTGTTTTGAAGACGTATTTTAGGATCAACAGCAAATGTTTCTTGAGGGACAAGCAAGCATTTTGTTCTTTTGGCTATGGTAAATACGGTAGTGCTGATCTAGTTGTTTCAACTGGGGAGGGAACTAAGAAAAGAAATTGTTGAGACATTGAAACTAGTTTTATGCATCTTTCAAATAATGTGTCCCCTCAAATTTCCCCCGAGGAAAAATTGCAAAATTTTGGTTGCTCCTTAGAAGCAGGGCTCCTAATCTCAATCCTGCAACATAGACCAGTAAAAATTAATGGAGCAACTTTCCAGGTTGTTCATAGCTGCCCATTGCAAAAGATGTAGTGCAACTCTCTCAATTTAAGATTGTTGCTCTAAACACTAAATTTCTCAAATGTCTAATCACGGAGTATGATAAGGCCATGACTTATGTATGATATAAGGGTTTTCTGTGTTAAGAATTGAAAATGTAGGCACATGAGCCAAAAACTCATTGTCAAATGTCCATGGTTCTTACTCCAATTGTTTGACATCAAATTCCACTGATATTTACGCCAAAAGCTCAATTGGATTCTGATGTTAAGTTATTTGATGTTCTTTAGCCACTGGATACTGCTTCCTCAAGAATGCAGACAAGTGCATTTGGGAAATCAAAAAGCCTTTGGAAAACACTTACAGAAGGTAGTTGGAGTGAAGCATTTGATGGCCTTGGGATTTCTTTACTATTGACATCCAACCCTGCCATTCAGGTACTTAAATATTTTCTTGTAAAATTGAAGAAGTGTCTAGTTGCACATCGTTTTATCAGGTAATGGGTACACTATAAGCATTCCTTTGGTTATGTATTATGTATAAGCCTTCCAACAAAAGTAGACAGATTTGATTTGATTAAATGGAGCCTTGTGAATTCAAGTAATGTTATTATATGTGGAGCCACAAATTTCTACTGATTGACGATGGAGTGTATGCTAATATAAATGTTTATGTGATGCAGTATACAGTTTTTGATCAACTTAAACAACGATTGCTGAAAGATAAAGAGAAGACGACAGAGAAAAGCACATCGCCTGTTGTACTTTCTGCATTCTCTGCTTTTGTATTAGGTGCACTGTCAAAGAGCATAGCCACTGTTCTAACCTATCCAGCTATCAGGTTGGATCTCTTTTAACTTTTATCATGGATTGACGTTATTTCAGATCCAATGTAAGCCTTTTAACATCAACTGAAATCAGGTGCAAGGTCATGATTCAAGCAGCAGACGATGATGAGGATAAGAGGGCTGAACCTAAATCAAGTAAGACAATCAGTGGTGTCATATACTCTATCTGGAAGAAAGAAGGATTCTTGGGTTTCTTCAAGGGATTACATGCTCAAATCCTCAAAACAGTGTTAAGCTCTGCATTGCTTCTAATGATCAAGGAAAAGATCTCTGCCACAACTTGGGTCCTCGTACTTTCACTTAGGAGAAATCTGCTGCTCAGGCAGAGAAAGCTAAAAAGTGCTTAAATTGTGATCATTTAAGCCGAGTCTGTGTGAAAAAAAGGCTTATATGAGAAATCAGAAGAAGAAAGAGAGTTCATTGCAAGGTGGCAGTCTAAGTAGTTAGTTCCAATTACAGTCTGCAAGGTGCTCTAGCAGAATGATGAATTTAAGAGAACAATATGATAGTTTTTGGTCTTCTTAGAAGAGAATAATTTGACAAGATTTTTTTTTTTTTTTGATAATCTGGTTAAAGAATCTCCTTTTAGTTGCTCTGGAACAATTCTTTAGAAGAAATATGAGGTTTTACTTCTGGCGGCAACATGCTCATTGTGATATCTTCTTTACTTTGGATTCTTGTTAGCATTTACTTGCCCAAGTATTGTGGAACCAGGAGAAAGATACAATAGGGTCTGTATTTTATAACGTATATTCAAAATATATTATTGGATTTCTCTATTTAAAGTCAGTGCGTCTGGGTGATATCTATTATTTAATGTGTTTTTCTTTTTTCCATAGTACAGAGGGACTATGTTTAGACACAATGCTTTGACTCTCATCGTCTCACTCAAATTTTACAACTAAATTTAAATGCCGCTAGCAAGTCAGAGAACACTTTTTGTATCACCATTATAGTATGTATCACAAAAATGTATACATAGCCCATCGATAAAAACCACAACTAGGTTCAGCTTATGCATATTTTCTACCAAAATTTATCCTTCAATCTGTTTTCTTTGAAACAAATTTTCTTATCATTTCCTTTTTTCTTCTTCCCAATTTCAACAAGAAAATAGGAAAGCTGAATGAACAGATTCGCGACTAATTTACACTATATTCCCTTTTTTAGGTTACTGAATAAATTTGTTTTTATTCATAAAAATAGAGCAAATATAATTCTTGAGAAATTACTCTTCTGAATAGTTTTAGAATTGAATAACTTTAGACTCGAATTTAATATTTATTAGATAAAATAATAGATTATGTCTAATATTTGTAGAAATTTAAATATCTAATATTTTCATATAAGATTTTTTATGTTTACTCGAAAATAAATTTCAAATCATGATCTAAAAACAATTCATAAGAAGGAATAATGGGCACAAATTTCACTACATGAAACCTTAGGAAAGTTGGGACCCATAACCCCAAGCCCAAATATTCCAAGATCCACCTGAATAAACCAACCAAACAAAACCCCAAAAAGAAAAAAAGGAAACAAATAGAAAAGAGTTTGGGGAAGATCACAGATCTGTGTCTGAGACTGAGCTGAAAGAACAAATTTGCATATATACACACATAAAAATCCCCTTCCTTCGTTTTATATAGAAAGGAAACGAAGATGATGTCCAGCAATTACACCGCAATTGATAGTCAGAATGTTTCAGGATCTGTTCCTGTAAGTTTTTTTCTCAATTTTTCTAAATTTTTTTCGGTTTCATTGAATTATTCTTCTAGCCGTTGTTCAGATCTAATTGTGTTTTTTCTTTAATATTGCAGGCAGCTGCAGATCCACCTGGTCAAGTTGCCGTCAAATTCACTGGTAATGTCTTCACATTTTCAACAAAATCATAGCTTTTTTTTTGGATCATATTGAATTAGTTTTGAAATTTTGGACTTAATTTGTGATTGCAGAGTCGAATTTGCAGACATTTCCACCTTCCAGTTCCCAGGGGAAAATCTCTGGTGCTTCTGGACCTCCACGTGATGCTGATGGTATCTGCTCCTAATTTACTGATGTACTACTATTTTTTTATATGAAATAAAAAAATATTATAAGTAGTATGTAGTTTTCAGCTAAATTCAGCTGAGTTTTCTGCAAAGAAAGAAAAAAGGGGTAAAATGAAAAAGAAGCAGGATTTTATGGAATTTAGACATATAGGTATTAGAGCTAGTGCAGCTTGTAGGTTTGATTCTAGATCTTTGAAGTTGGTGATATGACAATTACTCGTATCTGATAAGGGTCTAGGCATGTTCTGATGCTAAAGTTGAGTTTGCGAACGTTTCCTGTTCTTAAGTATATTCAATTCCGCACCCAAGGGTGTTACCCAGGGGCCGATCTGCCGTTCGGTGTTAATATTATATCATTGGTTGCTTCATCATGTCATGCTTGGATTAACATTGAGGTTGTCCACGATACCATTCTTGCACCAGCGGTAATACATGCTCTACCTAACCTTATGTATTTAAGATGTCATCAATAGAATCAGAATCGTAATAACACTGACATTGACAACATCTTTGACCTTGATATGATTTGAATTGTTAACTTGACAGCTGAAATGTTTTAATCACCAAAAGATAATGGACGTCATTATATTTGTCAACAATGTTTCGAATTTACTGGCGAAAAAATATTCTCGACTGGCATCTTTTACTTGGTGCACTTTCATATGCCTATAGATATCCAGGGTGGAAAGTGGTGCTTTAATTGTTCTTGGAGGTTTGGTCTGGAGATGTTCCACCTAAAATGGAACAATCTTTGTTGAACAACTTTGGCTTGACCAACCTGCGCTTAAGTGGGTACAAAAAACACAATTATCCTTCAAACGGGATGTAATTAGAATAGAAGAGTTGGAGAGATGTTGGCATGCTACTGGTTAGAAGTGACAAAGTGGGGAAGATCTGTGAATTTTCCAAGAAACTGCAAGGTTAAATTAGGAATGTAAGTTTCTTGAACAAAACAAGTTAGGCGTAGCGCTAATTCCTGCTTCAATCTGTTTTTAGTAGCGCCAGTCCAAATCAATTTTTTGGAAGTTTGTCTGGAACAGTGAGCAATTCAGTCCTGATGTTGCTTTGTGGAGATTAAAAGTGGTAAAGAAGGGAGATTGGTTTATTAGCTAATGAAATTTTTAAAGAAGTCTTGTGATGGAAGATCTTGATAGTGGGCAAGACACTACAAATAGTGGGGAGATCATTCATCAGAATGCGAAAGAACTTGTTTGCTAGTAGTCTAGTTACTATATGATACATTAGAATCATAGGAAAGAACTTGTTTGCTTATACAAAATAGTAAAGACGAATACAATTTGGTGTGAACTATAAGTCAAAATGAGGTGAGGAAGAAATTGTTTTTCCAGAATAAAAATAGGAAAATAAGGAAGTTCCAGAACGGGTTTCGAGGGGTTGCAGTAATGTGGTCACATTTACTCTAGGTATACCTAATACCGTACAGGTTTTATCATCTGGTGTTCCTTCATATTGATTATTGAGTTATTTATTATCTTCAAAAAGATAAACTCTCAAAGCTTTAACTGAAGGAAGCTGCAAGTCATGCTATTCTGTCCTTTTCGTTATGTTAGCGAATATATTTTTCTTGGTTTAAGTTGAATTTACTTCTATTCTCTTTTTGTTTAATAATTATAATTTGTTGTTGTAGATTCATTCTCTAAACCAGTATCTGGTTCTGATGAGCCCCAGCAGAGTGGTTGGTTTCGCGCTTTCACTATTGCTGCTTATAAGCCCTATTTTGATGTTGATACCTCTGATGTTCTAGAGAGGATAAAAGATTCACTCCTTCCTTTCACGGGGTCCTTTTCGGAGAAGACTGCCGATAAGCCAGACTTGTATGCTCCATGTTCTTTCATTTTCTATTGTTTATTGAATTAGCATTTATTCTCGTATATTATTCTGAATTATAGCTCGTGAGAACTTATCACTAGTAGTTGTTTCCTGGAAATATAGATTTTGGGTTTTTGCCATTTTTTTGATAAGGTAGGGTTTGACCATTATAAAATGACATTTATATTTTTTTATCCCATTCACTTCCATCAGTTCTCTGCCCTTGGTATTTCTCGTTTCTAAGAGAACAAGAATGCTTCTCCCCCCCTGTTGACACTTGTCTTCTTGAATGTTATTGTTCTAATTTTTATTTTTTTTATTTTAGGGGGCGATTCCCCTTAACGAGTATCCCTTTCTGACTATTCCTTCCTACAATATTCTCATTGATCAGATATTTAGACCTTGATTTTTTACCTCCCTTAGAGACATAAAGTGACTAAGAGGCATTTACCGGTTCACATTGTTGCCACTACTGCCCCTCTGTACAGCTTTAGCCCCACTTTTACCTGTTCTGTGAGTAAGAAGAAGCTTGTTCAGAACTTGCCTGTAGGAAAGTTTTGCTAAAGGGTGCAATGTAGGAAGAGAAACGATGTTTGCAAACTTTGCATCTAAACCAGCCTAAACTTTTGCTAGATGCCTATGCAGCCATTATCTGCACTGGATTGTGTCCTTTAAGATATCATCAGTGCATTTTTCAATTGTTTCCATATTTGGGAATTTCTCTACCATAACTACACAATTTTTTTATTTTAGGTATGGCCCGTTCTGGATATGCAGTACCTTGGTTTTCGTTGCGGCCTCCATTGGTACATTTATCACCTATATAGCACACAAGCTACAGAACAAGGAGTGGAACTATGACATCAACCTTGTCACTTGGTCCGCGGGTTTATTCTATGGTTATTCCACTATAGTTCCTCTTTGCTTGTTTCTAGTCCTCAAGTACTTCTCTGCCCCATCTGGCCTCGTTCAGCTGCTGTGCCTTTATGGCTACTCCCTTTTTGTCTTCATTCCAGCATTGGTAAGTTTTATGTAAATGCTGGATACTTTGTTGAACTTTTGGAATCCTGTTGCTTGATTAATCATTTCACACTCATTTTAAGTTTGGCATTAGGATCCATACTAAGATCTATGGCTACTCTTTTTACAGTGTCTGTCTCTTGTTCCATGGGAGATAGTGAGATGGGTGGTTGCTGGTGTAGCTGGCTTCATGTCTGCCACATTTGTTGCTCTTAATCTGAAACACCACATAGCATCAGCTGGTGAAAGGTGGTTCTTAATTGTGGCTGCCATCTTCCTGTTGCAACTTGCTCTTGCTTTGGTACTGAGGGTTTACTTATTCAACGTTACAGTATAGCTATGAAACTATTGAAATGTATGTAGGATCGGTTTGAATATGTCATATTAATCACAGAGAGAGCACACTGTTCTTCTTATCAACTTGACTGGAAGTGTGGCTTGGTCATTGAAACGGAAGTGTATTCATTCATTTTTGACAATATACAATAATATAGTTTCACTTTCACCAAAAGGAGGGTTCGTTCTCAGCTTGTGGTCGTCTTTTCCCCTTTATCTTAAGGTGTGTCAAAATCTTTGGTCGTGTCCTCATAAGTAGGTTTGAGAATGTTACACTTTTGAGCTTTAATAGTGGTATTGATGTTCCAGGGATCAATGATTTGGTCAAACATTTGTATTTAGTGACAAGATTTGTCGAGTAAAGTCCACCTACAAGATATTCAAAGCATGAGGAAATACTTTTGCTTGCGATGATACTCTTGAATGACCAAATTTTCAATTTTTTTTCTACCTTTTCTTACTTTGGTTGCTCCTTTTGCGGTCAACATTAGATTGTGATGATTAGTTACTATTTTCTCAACTCTTGCTCCTGCACTCCTTAATACTACTTCTCTTCATAGTCAGACTATTCATTTTGTTAATATAAAGAGGGATTCTTTTTCTTCATACATGTATGCAAATTCAATTTACTAAATTGACGTATAAACTTTTTCATAAGTCAATGGAGTATATATTCTTAGAATTTAGAAAGACCCTCGAATCTTTTTAAGTCACCACGTTGGCTAAGACAAAGGAGACAACTACTGCAAGCTATTTTTACCAGTTAGCACACAGGAAGATCATAATCTCAAAGTTTAAGCTTATACATTATACAACACGTGTAGTGATCGTATCGTATCTTCGAGTTCAACCAATGTGTCATTAAAGGTACTACTTTCTAATTTCCATGTTTATACTTCTTGATATCTTCATTACATATAAAACAACAAAGGTTTTTTTCTTTTTATGGACAAATAAAATAATGAGAGTGGGAATACAGTTTAAACACGCTAAGCCAAAACTCAAATATTTGAATAGATATATAGATGATTTTCTTGCAGCCCAAAAACATGTTATACTCGTTTATGTTATAATCGTTTAAAGAGCGGACAATGACTTTCTTTCCCCCGAAAATCATAGTAGAAAGGATATTTTCTCCAGGCATATTTCAAAAGTAACTAAAGAATTTTCAAAAATAAAGAGGGCGGCTACACACCACCCCAACCTCAAATGGCTCATCTAGATGCTACTCCTCTTAACTCAAAGTGCTCATTTTCCAATACGTTTAGGGCAGTAGAGATATTAGCTAAGTAAGAAAATAAGGCATAGTAAAAGGGAAAAAAACAAGTTGCCCAAACACAAAAACTCGTCATATGAATTGGGAAAGAGTAGATTTAATAAATCAAGAAGGCTGTCTGTTAACTTGTTAATATAAAAAAAATCCCAAAGTACCAAAACATTAGGTCAGAAAATTAGTACTCATATATAGTATAATCAATTAACCTATTGAAGAAAGAGTTAAGCTTTAGAGGAAAAAACATAATCAACTTGATGCAAAAGAAAAGAGTACCAATAACTCATTTTACTATAGTATATAAATTAAAATTTAAACAAAACGTCACAAGATTTTATGGTCGGAAGAGACAGAGAGAGATGATAATTTAATAGTACAAATCTCTACTTTTAAGAGAGGTTGGAACAAAAGAAGAAACAAAAAATGGTATTAAATCAAGGAAGAAGCCTAACTCAAAACAAAACAAAACAAAACGCTAAAGATGCCTTTTATGAAAAATGTGTTGTTTCTTCAAAGGCAAGAACCCTTTTGATTATGAAATCAAAGCCATAGAGTACTTTAACATATTTTTCTATGTCCGATTCTCGTGACACATTTTTTTTGTTAGTCTTATTGATATGATTTATAGCCATACAAATATCTAAGACTTGTTTTAGACCACAAATTTACCACATAAATTGAGACGGTGAGAGTAGGTGACAGTCAACACAAGAGCTAAATTAAGTTGTACTATACCTTGATATTTGCACAAACATTAGGTTTTGGCCTTTTAGACTTTATGGAAAGATACTAAGCTAGAGTCAAGTTAGATCCTGAATTTAAGGTATGTGGATTTTTACCTAAAAGCTTATAGAAAAAGCCTATTGGTAGAAATTTCTAAGAATTTTAGCAATCACTGTTTGTGCTGACATTACATTTTGTCATCATCCATACTCCTCCAAGAATGTAACTTGTTTAAAATTACTACTAAGGAAAAAAGTATTCAACCAAATCCCACCCAAAAAGCCCTTTGTATATATTGACTAATTACTTCACACTTTTCACACACACACATTGTTTAATTAGAAAGCTACTACCATGCAGCTCCCTCAAATATATATACTCATTCACAACATTTAATCTTTTCTCACTTGGTTCATTAGCCATATCTTTCATTTTTTTTCTCAATACAAAACACATTCTCATACAAAATATATCAAGCCAGAGAGACAGTGAGAAGAAGTTCATTGAAGGGCCATGCTTGCCAGAACAAGTATCGTACTTTTATTAATGATCTTTGTGACGATACAACAAGATGTTTTGGGAGGTCGCGGGTACCTGATGGAGCAAGATAACAACAGCATTAATATGGAAGATAATGCACAAAGTCCTGCAGCTACTACAAGGAGCAGCCACATTATTGGAGATGATGAAGGTGGTTTTGTTGCATATGTCAATAGAGAAGTGCCCTCATCTCCTGATCCCTTGCACAATAGATGAGAAAATTAAAGAAGAGATAATATATAGTTGTATATATATATATATATAGATCATTGCACTAGGTACTTGTTATCTCCTACCAGCATAGATGACACGGGTAACTCAAGAAATTAAATAACCATTTGTCGTATTTTGTTTCTGCTAGGATTTAAGTCCTACTTCCATAGAGCTCATCAGATCATTTATAGGACCACTAACCACACCTTTGGGTGCGAGTAATATTCTTATATTTTGTATGTTAGGAAAAAGAATTGGTATGATCAGAGATGCTTCACAACCCCTTGCATGAAAGATAGAAACATGAATTGCTCTGTAAGGGGTTGTGAAACATTGTCATTTTTATAATAATGGCCAAAACACTTAGGAGTTCCTTTTTTTTTTTTTTAGTTTAATTAAGGAAAAATTACTGCCTTTTCTTTGATTTCTTGTAATCAACAGCTCTGGAAACCCCTTGAGATTTCAGTATGAGCTTTTTTATTCTTTCATTAGTTAAATTGTGAAACCTGCTTTCATTTACCTATTTCCCACTCATGTGAATGTTCTTCCTTTTCCCAAGTAGAATTCATATTATTGTGTAATTCATGTAGGGTCATTTGTGGAGTGTATAGAGTGGTAAACATTGAACAAGACTTTGAAGCTTGGAGAATAAGTCTAAAACATCTTTTAATTATTGACTTCAATAGTAGGAGTAATACATAAGGACTGAATTAAATAATTGCCATTTTCCTCATTAATTTGACTAATAATTATAGTTGTGATTTTCATGGGGATGTGACTAATAAACTTGTAGAAAAAGATAACATTATGCACACGCGTTGAAAATTAACCTCATTGTAGGACCCTTTTATCACATGGATTAAGGACTAATTAGGTCCTACATTGAATTACTTCAAAAAGCAACTTTGAGTTTACTTCAATTTCCTCTAATTTAATTTTTAATATTCAACTTTAGGCTCCCCTTTGCATATAACAATTTGCCTCTGAAAACTGGTAGAACCAGAGATTTGATAGGACATGTATCAATGTACATATATCTATAATATTCTCAAAAACTTGTTTATCACATAAAGCAATTGTTTCTCAAATAAGTTGCAAACACATTAGCAGAATTCCATTGATAATGAGAAGGCAATGTAAAGCTACCACAATATGCAACAATTTGAAGGATTTTGAACTTTTTATGAATAAATCAAGGTCAATCTATTACACTATGCTAGCTTAATTGAGTGATGAACTGAATTTTTAAAAAGTGAAATATATATCCACTTCAACAAGATGTTCGATAAGTTAACCATTTTATTTTTTATAAGAATAAATCTAACCTACTGTCATTCCACCATAATGGTAATGTAGTCATGAGATTTAATTTCTCATATTACTAACCAGTCCATTACTGTATAGTGACAGTTCCATCTACAGTAGGGATAACAGCAAAATATAGGTTCAAAAAAGGTTTAAATAATCATGCAATTAACATCTGCCAATACAGTAATAGCAGTTAAAAAGCAATCTATCAACTTAAACCAAAAATGATATCAAGTGGGAGATAGCAATCTGCTTTTCTATGTCGATGACCCACTTAAATAAACTGTTTTCTAATTCGTTTGTTACACTTCCAAATTCAAAACTAGCTGCCCTTGCCTTCATTCCCTTGTTCCTCCTCAGGACTCCTTATAAGGAGGGTCCAAGTTCAAGAGAATACATGATTTAGCTCTTTTCACAATGGAAGTTTAAGTGTATAAGATTGGATAGATTATCATGCCTTTGACTTCTTTCCTTTAGCTTCTTTTGCTGGAGGGGCCTGGAAAGGCATGAATGTCTTCCCACCCATGTATGGTCGTAGAACTTCAGGAATTTCAACTCCATCCTCCCTCTGGTTGTTCTCAAGTATACAGCACATAGTTCTCTCTGTCGCTGTAAGGGTGGAGTTCAATAAATGCACATACTGCTTCGCTTGCTCATTACCCTAAGGAAACAATAAATGTCAAAGTAGTTCAGATTTGTGTGAGACAAAATATAAACATTGGAAACTGAAGTTGACTTGCACTGTTCGTTAACACTCTGAATATACACTAGAGAAATACCTTCTTTTGTCCAAACCGAATTTCCAATTTCCTCGACTGATAGTCTGTGCAGTTTGAGCAGGACACAAGCTCTCTATAAGCCGATGATGCAGGGTACCACCCTTCCAGATCATACTTCTTTGCTGCTGCATCATTCAGTGCGCCAGAAACAATAGCCACAATTTGGTAAGGAATGTTTAGCTGTGAAAAAGAAAAGCGATGTTTAGATTTCCTTGAAATCAGCCTAATGATAAATAATGACTAAACAATAGTAAATGCCTAGTATTATCCAATACTCGACACAGTGAAACAGAATCCATTCCTGAGCTGCAGAGGTCATTTCAGACTGGATTTTTTAAAATCAGATAGTGGTCCATTAATAATCTTTTTTTAATAACCGAGAAATGCCAAGGGGACGGTTCGAAACTCGGTGGATAACAGGCCCACCCTTCTAACCTTCTTGTCTTGAATACTAGGCTTTTGTCTGCGGCATGTTTTGAATCTGTTACTTGCACCTAACCCACACATCACAAGTTGCAGTCTTACCACTAGATCAAAGCACTAGGGGCGACAAAAGCCCTTAAAGATGTGGCCTATGGATCAAAGAGTTGGAATAGCAACCTTAGGAACCAATCCTTAAGGCAACAGAAGGTGAATTCTTACCTTCTACCTAAAGCTTGATGTGCAAATTCACCCTATACATGTGCTACTGGGAGGTCGGACCTGGTAGGATTAGCCAGTTGTGCACAAAGCAGGTCCTGACTAATAAAAACTATAAAGCAAAACAGATTCCGGGACTATTCCAAAAGAACTTCATTCTACAAACGGCCGATCAATTTGCAGCAATTCAATTATTCATTACCACAATATCTTTAAGCACAAAATTGCAGGATTTAACAGAATGAGTTGCTTAAACAAACAACTTTGATTTCAAAAGTAGCTAATTGCAGAATACTATTTTATCAAGCAATTAAACTATATATATCAGAATACAGGATATCAGACAAAAGAAAGATCATTTCAAGAAAAGAACTCCTGAGGGTTTTGCATTGGTGTGTTCAAGAGGTGCAAACCCAGACAAAGTGACATTCTGATTCCAATGAGTACCTGCTATATACAAATTGGTGTATTTTAGTCTGAAGGGGTGTAGCATAATTATGGAAGGCAGTGCTGCAGCAGCTGAGTAACAGGTAAATTGTCACGTTCTTACCCAGTAAATAATTTAGGGACTTTGGCGACTCATTGAGTTAGAAATATAAATAAACCTTTGTCCTATCAATATTTCTTAAGCAGATTTAAAGATACTTCTTCTAACAGAAGGCAATATCCCAGAAAACGGAAGAGAAAATCAGACGTACCTGCTGAAAGAATTCTTCTGAATTCTTAATCATCTCCTCATGCATGTCCCACGAGTCGTTGCCATTTGGACTGGTTAAACAAAACTGTTCCACTTTCTCAAACTGATGGACTCTAAAAATTCCAAGTGTGTCGCGGCCATGGGAACCAGCTTCCTTGCGGAAGCATGACGAGTATCCAGCATACCTGGTGAATGGCATGGGTGTTAGTCCAAAAAAGCCAACTGGCAATAGAAGCAAACCAAGCAATAGAGGACACTGTTGGTGCCAGGTTGTGTTACAATACCTTAATGGAAGCTGTGAAGGATGAATCCAGTCATCCAAATGATAAGCACACAGAGGTTGTTCAGCAGTGGCAATCAGATATTTGTCATCTCCCTCACCAGTGACCTATCAAAACACAAGATAGTTGAGGTATGTCTCGCCACCAAGCCAGCAATAATTTCAAACAGGAAAGCAAATACTGAGAATGTAGAGTTAATGTAAGCCTTAAATCATCAGGAATAGGGAAAATTCTATTCTGATGTACATATTTTAGGGACTTTCTTGTTCATAAAATGAAATATCTTTTTCTTTTAAAAAAATGCAGAATTACTGTCACACAGTATAGTGGAGATTTTTCATTCTGACACAACTCAAAAGGATCCTCCAAAATAAACCGACATTGTTTTCAAAAGGACTTCTGTTGCAGTTACAGCAACTAATTCATGGAATGGGCTGCACTATGAGTTTTTATTAACTCCATTCAGCTCCATGTACCAAAACATACGGGAGATTACCTTGTAAAGTTCTTCATCAAACTGAGCTAACTGAGCACACTTTGCCATAATATCTTTTCTCATGAAGAACGGAGTCTGCAATGGAGTATATTTCCTCTTCTCCAGGAAATCAAGAGCAAAATTAATTAATGCTTGGTTAAGACGTACACCATCCCCTTTCAGATAGTAGCCTCTTCCTCCAGCAACATTTGCACCTATATATTTTAGATATCTTTGCATTAACTTGCAAGTCATATACCAGTGAACAAAAGAATACAACTTGAACGACAAAATTTTCAGGAAGGAAAGGGGTAAGAGGAACAATTTATCCTGAATGTAGCGGGTTGACAGATAAAAAGTAACGGATGGAAAAACAATTCCAGAATACAAAATATGACCAAATAAAACTGTGAACAAAGCAAGCATAGAATGGGTAAATGCAAAAAAAAAAGGCCAGTCTGAGAGAGAGAGAAAAGGCAGAGCAGCTCGGCAGTCAGCATCATGCTTTAAATAAGCAGACAACCATGGGCTGCTATATAAGTTAATTTGATATTTAATACATGAAAAACTCTCATATGGTGTTTTTCAAGCAAGATGTCCTGTTTTCTAATACCCACATGAAAAAATCTCATATGCTGTTTTTAAAGCAAGTGCACTTAATAAATGCAAGATGTCTAATCCCATAAGCTCAATATAGCCCTTACCCTTCGTTATGTCTGCAATTCCAAGAGCTTCCACGAGATCAACATGATTTTTCAGACCCTTCTCAGTTCGCCTCTCTCCCCATGTTCGAACTATAGCATTATTTGCCTACAAAATAATCTTTGGTTAAAAGAGAGTAGTTTTTATTGAAAGCTCGCGTATGTCACTAAAAAAGCGACAAAATCCACATACCTCATCATTACTAACTGGCACTGAATCATGCACAAGGTTACCAATGATTTCCAGCTTTGAATATAAAGCGGCTCGAGCCTCCTGTACTTCTGCCTCTTTCTTTGCAGTTAGTTGCTTGTTCTCTGCAGTGTCCTTAATTTTTTGACTTGCATCCTCACCAGACTTTATCAAAGGAAAATAACAGCATCAACTCCAACATTGAACTTAAGAAAAACATACATGCTTGGTAATAATAAAAAGAAAACAAAATCAGTTGCCAATGAAATAGGTAAAATTAACTTTAGTTGCTCAAGAATCAAGAACTAAAATATTCCTATATTAGCATCCCACCTATTTGAGTTTCGTAGAGCCATAAGTCCTAATAAAGGAGGATAATCGTGGTAGGTTGATAGCCAGCATAAAAATAATCTTAAGAACATGAAGATCATTGTAATATTATATCTTATAATCCATCATTTCTCACCAGCATGAGGGACAGCCTATTTGTCAAAAGAAGGAAAAACACTTCTGCTTCTGACTATGGAATCAAAAAAGAATCTTTCATTTTCAGTTCGGAAATAAAGCTTATCCATGATTCTTTTCATAACAAGAAATAAGGTTCAAATATTGGCTTTTACTTTCAAACTGTAACAATAGAGAGGGGCCAAGCCTAACATTGGAACTGGAATTTAGGGTCATCAACGACATATAAACATTAGAGAGACGTAGGTGATTAATATTATTCTACCATCTAATCTTCTACAGCTTTCAGACTTGCCATTCGCCTAACCGGTACATTGGAATGCATGTTTACAATTGCAATTGAACAACTTCTTAGATTCTCCTTTCACTTAGGTCCAAAATAAATGATGTGATATACTGTAATCATAACGATGCTGGGTAGGCATGAGTCAGGCGGGTCGATGTGCTGAATTATGAGCTCTTATTGCAAGATATCAAACGATGTAAAAAGAACAATTGACAAGAAGAAAATGACAGATGAATTCAACAACTAAATAGAACACTCACAATTTTGAGCTTGGCAACTTCTTTGTTGATCTTGTTGAAATCTTTCCGCAAGTTATCAACCTCAAACTGGCCTGAAATTATACACGAATCTTCATCAAATCACAACCTTTAATTTCCTCCACTGACATTTAGACACTAATTCATCATCAGTCTTTAATACTCAAAAATTTCATCAAAGCAACATTGCTATTGAAAGTAGTAGGCCAGTGCTGACACCATATTTACAGAGGAGAGTTCTTCACAACCAACAAAAGCCAAAAAAATTTACAGTTGACCTATCAAAACTATTAAACATTATCCTATTTGCTAATATTGTTATTTATCTTTAGTATGTATTTTCTCCTGATAATATTTTCATCACACACTTTAAGAAGCAGAATGACACACAAGATAGAGATTATTCACCGAAATTTTACAGTGAAATGTAAATTGAAGAAGATAGAGATGACTTACGCTGACGCCATTCTTTGTCAAGTTGGATGACCTGATCGACAAGATCGACATCAGCAAACCGACGACGCTGGGATTCACGAATGATTTCGGGATTGTGTCCCTTGTCTTCTCTGAAGAGATTTATGTCCAACATCTTCTCTGAAACTTACACAACTGAAACAAAACTAAATCAATTGGCAAGGAAAACAAAATCGATGTTTATAAAAAAGTTGAAGTTAAAAATGGAGATGAACCCAGAATTACCGGAGATGTGCTAGTCGAAGTCGAAGGCGGCGGCGCAGGGTTTATGTGTTTACCTTCCAAAGCCAGTATCCAAACAACACTATGTACAAACGTTTTTAGAGAAAAAAAACCCTAAAATAGTCCCATCATATTTTAACTTAGGTTAAAAATGATCCTGTAACTTTAATAATCCATAATATTTGATGAAATAGTGTACTTTCAGTCCTAAGCCTAACCACCATAAGGTGTATTGAGTTGAGATTTAATTATTATATTGTGGTAGTAATTAGTAAGTATTATTTATTGACCGTTTGATTTCTTATCTTAAGAATAATATGCATTACATAATTTCTAAGAAATTGTGCAATAACCAACTTATTCCTATACTATTAGTCCATCATCTGACAGGGATAATTCCAATACAGATTAATAATCTTGATATAGCTTATCGCAGGACTAATAACCAAACAAGAAATATGACGATACTAAATTTTTGTCCCAAATTATATATGCTTGTCCACCAAACAAACGAAACTACCCCTTTAACTCAATGCTTCTTCTTTTCCATCCTCAATTAGACCCTGGTTTCACTAATATCCATAACAAATTTCACTCGCAGGCAAGTTATTAATGAATTAAATCTCCTGATATTAAATACATGTTACTTTTGTATGTCAATTTATATGTACACACAGTATGGCTCTACTTTATTTACTCAAGTAACTAATAATTGAACATACTGTTTTCCCAGATTATATTCAGTAGATTTGGAGACGTGCAAATGAGTGTGAATTTCAAGTAACAATATTTATTTGTACACCTCTCAATTAACCATTGAAGATAAGAAATTAACAAGATAGGCACTACAAAGAATCGACAATCTCTCCTGTTTCCTTACAACCCTACTTCTATCTTTATGGATGTAGCATAAGATTTCACCGATACATACAACTTATACACAAGCAACTTAATAGTACAATGTGACCTGGTCACATACCTTCTTCTCCCCTTATTGGGAAGAAAAGAAAGGAAAAATCGGGAACGATGACTGACATGCTTTACTACATATCTTGCAAGAAAAGACTGCCAAACAAAAATCAAGTAATCTGTATCTCACACCATTCTCTCTACTGCCATCTATAAAGAACCTCAAACCGTGCCTCTGCAACAAGTATCTTGATGTTCAGATCTGCAAATTTTTGTCCCAAAGTATACTTTTGTGCGAACAAAACTCTTCCAAATAAGCCAAAGGCCATAGCCCTGGAGAGCAGCAGCTTATATTCTTCACAACAGCCTCTGCATAGCAATCTCCAGTTGACGTGGTGCTAATACAAGGTCCTTATCTCAGATTTGACACTTCGCAAATTTGATACCAACCATTGATATTTCTCACCATCCAATGATTAATTGTGGCAACTCTGGAGGGTCACTGCTTATAAGATTTACCCACAGATTTGCAAGTGTGAGGAGGTAATGCTCTCCATTCCAGTCAATAAGTTCCATACCTGATTTTGGCATTGCAAGGGTAATAATGTAAAGTGAAATTAGCTAACTCTCAAAAAGTATTACACAGTGAGTGGAGGTTGATTCCCAAGGAATTAACAGAACCAAGCAGATCAATAAGTTTCAGCAACAAAGTAACAACAAAGTCTTGTGCAAGTTCCAGCATAGGACCCTACACCTAATTCTTCAATCAGATGCTCACTTTAATTGTTCTAGAGATTTCCCAAAAAATTGCTTCTTTCATGATTTGTTTATCTGTTTGTTCTTCTGATAAGTAATATCTTATTATACCAGGGAGGTGCTAAAATGAACGCAAAATATTTTTGCCCAGTTCCATTCTTTTAACTTAGGAAGAATTTGCAAATTGCTCTTCAGAGAAGGGTAAAAAAATGTGGTTCCCTTATAATTGCAGGGAGTCCAAAAAGTCAGCTAAAATATTCTTTCACGATTTATATCTCTACCAGTTAAATAGAGGAAATATACAACAATCTAGATATGCCTCTAAACCATAAATTCCATGGGTGAAGCACAACAGAGTGCACTTCCAAATGCACCACTTGCTATGATTCGCTCTTCATTTTTTCACAAATCCCTTTTTAAGTTTCAAGATCCTGTAATGTATCTCCAACTAACCATTATGTTGTTATGACTACTACTCACATCATTTCTGTGGCTCCTGATACTAACATGGCCTTGTCAAAAGAATGGTAAGAAGCGCAATGATTCTTCACTTCAAAAATTATGAACTTGTAGAATTTTTATACCTGGCAATACTTCCAAAGTTAGGAGTGATAGCCTACACACTTCTTTCTGAGCATAGAGATGTTTTTGAAGGGTAAGTCCATCAAAACCATGAATTAACTTGATAGAGTCCAGCAATGAAGCAACAGAACTCCCATCTCCAGAAGCAGAGTCTAACATACTCGACAGAGCTTCTCCAAGACCCAAAGAGGACCACATAATGTGACATTCATCTAGCATAGAATGAATACTTGCACACTGAGCAGAATCCAACCAAGTCCAAGGTTTGCATAGTTTCACAGATGCTTCAAGCACTACAGTAACCCTATAAATCTCACCCAGGGCCCGGATGAATGCCCTTCCTGCATTTATCATATTGATTGCAATAAGACACTGGAACTGAGAAATATAATCTTCCCTACTTAGGGAATATAAGATTTTCATTGCACCATTTTTCCAGGGGCCATGTACAAGACACAGATAATGTACCTCGGGGGTGAGATAAGATATGACTCTGAGCATTCATTTCCAATATCTTCTTCCAGATACAGGAGCCATGTTGCAACTCTTGTGCACAAGCAGAGATCATTTTATACCATACTGAAACATACATTGATTGCTCCTCCAAAGATCCTGATCTCAATATTTTTAGCATCATTGTAGCATGTCTTATAAGATCCACTGTTGTTTCCAAATCATTTTCCACCTATTTACCAGAAAATCACATGTAAGTACAATAAACCAAAACTTATTTGTACACATGAATATACAAGCACAACATCCAAAAGGATGCTTAAGATTGTTGGATTTTATACAAAACATTCTTCTTTGATTAGTGGATTTGATTTAAAAGAAGTTGTATTGATTTGAAATGCAAAACCGAAATGAGCCATACATTATTTCCTCGATTGAGCATAGCTGCCGAGTCAAAGCTCTGTTACAATGCAATTGAGCCCAAGCTCAAGACAACTCTTACTTTTTTTCTCACCGACAATGGAAAAGACTTTCCAAGTTCAAAATGTGATTAAATTGAGAGTCCAAGTTTATGATATCTTAATAAGCACCTGCTAATTTTTATTCAAAAAATTTCAATAAAATTACAAGTTTCAATGTATTTTATTTTTGGAAACTTTTTGAATATATCTAGAGAATTTTAATTTAAAAAGCTTGTAATATAGAAAACATTAAGACTTTCTTCTTTTTAAAATAACTCCCACTGTCCCATTTCATGATACTCTTTCCTTTTTTAGTCTTACCCCAAAAAGAATGACACATTTCTATATTTAGAAATAATTTAACTTTAGTCTTTCCAGTTACCCTTAGTGAGATGATTTACCACCACATAAATGTCTAGGGATTGTTTTATACCACAAATTTCAAAAGTCTTTCTTTCTTTAACTCCATTCTCAGTCAAATACTATCACATAATAGGGGATGAAGGGAGAAATAAGTAACGTCACAATTACTTAATTGATTAGTAACTTATAGCAGGTAGAAAGTTGACTTTTTTGGGATGGGATGTGTGTGTGTGGGGGGGGGGGGGAGGCTATCAAACAAAAAGATTCTCTCTAAGTATAATGAAATAGAGAAAGACAAACCAATGATAGTCTCCTCGATAAGTGGTACTCTGATTCAAGTACTTGAAATTTTGATTCCTGCAAAATCTCAATAAATGCACTCATACAAGCATTGTGAGATAAATGTCCTTCCAAGTGGTCAGCTTTGCACATAACATTATCCTGGTCAAAATCCTTGCAAGCCTCCTATAAAAGGAAAAAGAAAAATCACACAAAACACCAAACGGAGAAAGATCTTTTTGCACGTCATATCGAGGAAATAAGTTGAGAACAGCACATTCACACCTATGTACAGATTTTGTTTCAAAACTATTAGAAACAGACAGCCACTGAAACCTAGTTAATCAAGGAGGCACATGAAAACATGTGATGGTGGTGAAAACAATTTCTGAAGGACCTGAAACTACAATAATTTCTTGGAAACTGAACAGCTCTACAAGCAGTATCAGTAGCCAGAAATCCCATCATT
This sequence comes from Solanum etuberosum, assembly GCA_029582245.1. Taxonomy (NCBI): domain Eukaryota; kingdom Viridiplantae; phylum Streptophyta; class Magnoliopsida; order Solanales; family Solanaceae; genus Solanum; species Solanum etuberosum. The sequence continues at coordinate 53,673 of JAJONR010000786.1, forward strand.
GAGTTCCCTGAGTTGAAAAGCACTCCTTTTTAGAGATTTCTGTTACCAGGTCTAGTGGAATTATTAAAAAGCACCTTTTTCAACTCCTTGAGCAGAAAGTTGAGAGCTCAATAGAGCAGATAATGGATAAAAAGAACTTAAAGAGGGAGAGAAGTTAGGAAAGCAGAAACACTCTTTATTTCAAATTGGATGCATGTTTTCACTTTGGGCTGTACTAAACAAATGTCCTCTTTCTAAGATTGAATACCTAGGCTCTACTACTATATTAGTACACCATAATATGACTAATTTGTCATTTACTATGTTTTTTCTCCATCAACTGAAAAACATCTATGGTAAACAAGGCAAAAGAATATTTAATAACTTGCGGTCCGTAAACAGTAGCCTCGGCTTAGCTAAATGGAAGGCAACTACTAATAGTTTGATAAAATATATAGGGATTGTATATGTCAGTTCTATTAAGGTACCATTAAATCTAAAAAAATACAATGTATATTGCATATAAATTCTAGAATCCATCAACAGACAACTTTCTCCGCTAATTATAGGAAGTTCCATAGTAGTAACATGTTTTACATTTTCCCAAAACCTTGTTAAATCCTAGAGCATTGGCGATAGGACTTCTACACTTCTCAAAGATTGATCAGCTCACAAATTGGAAGGGGTGCAAAAAACCATGAACAAATGTTCATTATATTCAGTAATATACGGACATAAATAAAAGAACACAAACCTCAATTTCCTTATTAAGAGTCGAAATTTTTGCTTCCTCCACTGGAAGTCCATCAATGCTTCGAGCTCTCTGGAGGATAGAATATAAACAAGTTAATGCACCAGTACACAAATTCAGCTGGTTCTGTCTGTGAAACTACAGATGAAAATTAAAAAAATATTAAGCAACCACACAGACCTTAAGGTCATCGAGATGACACTTAGCATGAAAGCACAGCTTATTCCTTAATTTAGAGTACAAATCCAAATAATTATCCAGATTGAGATTGGAAAAGCTTCTCTGTGGTTGATCCTCAGAAGTAAGAAGAGAAATATCATTATATATTCTCATTTGAGAAGAGCCGTCCTTAAATTCCCATTCACCATCATCCAGGTCATCCTCACCATTCAACAAATTTGAATTTGAGACTGAATCTTGTGGACTAAAACTAATACTATTTGGAACTTGAACAGAGTGAACAGGTGAGGTCTGTTCAGCATTGCTATATAAATTTGAAATAAGATCATTAATGGAAATGTTTGAATCTGGACTTCTATCATTCTTCGAATAAGAAGCATTATGGGGGACAATAATATCTTCAGTATTAGAAGACTCATCAATCTCCAGCTCTTCATCCCCAAATATAGATAGGGGAAGAGCCCCTTTATGATTCTCTAACTTTAACTCCTTCACCTGGATAGTAAATCAAGAAAAGGTAAGGAAAAGCGGGAAATAAATTGCCTAAAATCTAGACTTCCGAAGTTCAAAACATAAAGAAGAAACGCTATACCAATGTTGGTAGATGATGCAGTTCTCTAATCTAAACTTATCAATTCATGAAAGATAAAGACACTAAATATGGTAGTTACTGTACATGTATCTCATTTAATTATAAGTTCCTACCTATAAAAATAACCTAACACTCATTAAGAAAATTAAAAAGTAGAAGAATAGCCCAACCAATTTTTTTATAACCGTGATGTCCAGACCAGCTTATGCGCACCTCGATTGAATTCACACGTGCCACCTCCCATCACCAACAGGTACTAGATAACTCTATCCACCAAGGCTAGGACAGACGGAAGACCTAGTGTTTTTTTCTCTGCTAGAATTGAACCTAAGACCTCATGGTTCTCAACCCACTTCATTGACTACTAGGCCACACCCATTGGGTGTAGAATAGCCCAACCATTATACATTTTGCCTCTGCTGGGATTCGAACCTGAGACCTCATGGTTCTCAACCCACTTCATTGACCACTAGGTCACACCCTTTGGGTGTAGAATAGCCCAACCATTATACCAACACACACATCCGCACATCCCACCAAGAGTAGTAAGCTTAGAGATTTATTATTAATGTATGCAAGGAAACATCATTCTTTTCTAAAGGAATTCAAAGCTCCAAATGGCCAAATAATCTAGAAAAAGAATACCCTGCACAAATCCAGCATCAATGGAACAAGGAAGGGAGAAATTTGCAAGAGATACAGGCAGGGACCATGGTTGTAGGCATGAAAAAGACAAGGATGATTGGGTCTTACATATCAAAATTTCAGCACATTGCTTATACATTACACATAAAACAGAAATACTATAATTGACAGGAGCAAAGAATTCACCATGACCAGAATGTAACGCAGAAGGAACAAATTATAACAAGGTCCAAATTGTTAACCTATTTTGAAAAGGAACAAAAAAGAGAAGAAAGTGCAAAAGGAATATCTTAACTGCTGAACGAAGACTTATCTCTAAAAATGTCTAAAATATTAAGCAAAATGAAAAAAGAAAAATATAGGAAGAAGAGCCAAAAGAAACAAGTACATACTACACACAGACTATCTTCGACAAAATCCAGATTGCTAACTAAACTTAACAAAATATATGAAAATAAAAGGAGGAAAAGGCGAGAGAAGGGATTAATTTTTTTCCAACAAAAAGATAGTAGTTTCTTAACCAGTGAAGGTGCCATTAAATCAACCATTTACCTGGTCTTTATCATCAGATTCGGAAGCTTGGAGTTCAGAATGAGCAACATCACCCACCTTCCATTCTTCCTGCACAAAAAGATAAGAAGAATGGCTGTAAAGGGAAAACTCCAGTAATAGCATCTAATCAGAAATACATCAATATGAAATTACCTCTAATTTCAATCCAGAATCTGAAGATGCCGTTGTAAATTCCCCAAAATCCTCATCGGATTCAGCGCTCCCAACAACTGGATGAGGGTCCAGTGCACCATTACTCTCTTTTTGCTCATGTCTACCATCTGATGCTGAAATATACACAGGTTTAGATGCCACAAAATGGCTCAGAATCAAATCCAAATATATTGTCAGGTGAACAGCAAAAATTCCATTACATGTCGCGAATAGATCAATTGGTTGACTTGACATGGTGAATAAATCCATAGAACTATTGCCGAATCCAGAGGAATATGCCTGCATGTGACCAGCATGATGTGCCTCCGAATCAGATGTTGCTGATCCGTTTGATGTTGCAAACAAGTCAACTGAGCCATTCAATCCATTGTGAAAATCGAAAGAGAAGGCATTACTTTCTTGCTCTTTTTTTGCCTCTGATGTAGCCTTCACACACAAGGAACAAGATTAGTGAACCATAAACACCTTCATGCGTACAAACTAGCCAAAATAAGTTAAATAAGAACAAAAAAGGCAACCAACCAAGAAACCAATCAACTATTCCTCAATCTCAAACTAGATTATGAATCCTCTATGTCCACTCTACTCAATTCGGTCACTTTTCATCCAAACACTAAATAATGTGTCTTTAAAGGTACATAAGGAGTTGTCTTTCCCCAATACAATCTCTAATCAGAGGGGAAGGGGGACTCCTGACCGAGTCATGCCCTAGTGTCGACAAAAAAGAGTAACCAAGACGACAAAATTGCATGAATTGTGAATAGACAAAATAATTACCAAAAAAGTAACACAGGAACAGTATAAGACATAGCAAGCAGTTCTGTAACTGAACTGAACACCGAAAAAATTACATCTTGCTATGCAGTAATTGAAGAATGGGAAACCTGAAAATAAACAATAACCGCGAGGAATTCCCGTCCTACCGTCAAAATTGATGCAGATGACTCCAATATCACATGTTCATAATATTAGCTTAAAAGTAGTGCAGAGAAGGTTTTACACTAGTACACAACATAACTTTATTTTATTGCACTAGTGCACACCATAACTAGTATTGATCTTAGAGCTGTCAAGCTTTACCTTACTATTACAATCTCCAACTTTAGAAATTGAGTAAGCATCCTTGAACTCCCATCCATCCTCATCGTCATCATTGTTGTTGTGAGAATCATCCAAATCTGCACTTGAGCCAACAGCATTTATGTTTGAATTCAACCCACCAACATCGGAACTAGAATTTGACATTTCAACAGCGGATCCAAATCCACCAAAATCAAAATTCCATCCACCAAAAGTTGAACTTGATGCATTTGCAGAAGAACTAGAACCATTTGAATTGGGAACAAGCCCACTATTTTCAGTCTTGATCTGCTGAGCCTGATCATTCAAGTTTGTTAGAGCATCCAGACTCAGTGCTCTGTTCAATCCAGTCTGATTTGATTTGGACCTATTACTTTCCACAGTCCACACGCTTGAACTGGTGGCAGCTGAAGAAGAACTTACACCAGTTAAATTAAGACCAATTCCCACATTCTGACCCTGATCATTCAAGTTTGATATAACATCCAGGCTCGAAGTTCTACTCAGTCCATTCTGATTGGATTTGGACATATGGAAATCCGGATTCCACACACCAAAACTTGAACTTGTAAAATTTGCTGAAGAACTCGATGCATTTGACTCAAAAACAAGCCCAGTACTTCCAGTCTTGATCTGCAGACCATGATCATTCAAACTTGTTACAGCATCTGCACTCAAAGTTCTATTCAATCCATTCAGAGTAGATTTGGACATATCAAAATCTGGATTCGACAAATTAAAAATTGAACTTGATACATTAGCAGAAGAACTAAAATTATTCGAATCCAACACAAGACCCATACTTTGTGCCCTGATCTGTTGATCCTCACCAATCAAGCTCGCCAGGTAGTTCAAGCTCTGCACTCTACTAACACAGGGAGAACCCAAATTCGGATCGAACCCCAATCTATTCGACTGTAATGCAGACATTTTGGAATTCGAATTAACACTATCCAGGCCTGTCAAATTATCGGAATTTGAAAGTGACCCATTTTCTGATTTCAACTTCTGATTGTATAAGTTCGAAATAGTTGAATCAAATCCATAACCCAAATTAGTATTAGATCCATTTCTTACTTTAGTATTCATATCCTCTTTAGCAGGCTTTTCTTTCTCTTCCTCCTCAGCATTTTCTTCCTCACCGAATAATGATAGTGGAAGAGCTCCAGAAGGTTTCACCCACCCAGTTGTCTTCTTGGCTTGTTCAGATTTGGACGGAGATTCAGAAACGGAAGCACTATTAGGGGAGAAACCAAAAGGGTCGAAGGGTTTCGATTGGGAGAGGGAGGATGCAGTGGAAGGTTCAGATCCACTAGGGTATTCGACGAAATCACCCCATTCATCATCTTCAGGGGGGGTGATCGATTTGGGTGGGGTGAATTGGGTGTTCAGGGAATTGGTGGAAAAAGATGCGAAGGTGAAATCGCCAAAGCTATCATCGTCATCCTCCGCCATAGTTGACAGACTCCGAAAAGCGGCGGTGCTGCGCGGCGGTTTTGTGTCACTTTATTCCCGCGGCGATCCCGTCGTGTTCCATTTTGCGGTCTCAACCACCCAAACTCCGACTGGTTTTACTTACTCGACTTTTAATAAAAAATTACCTATCATACACCGAAACTATTTGGCAATAACTAATAAAACTATATTTGAGGAATAAAATGTGACCAATTAACCAACCAAGAAAATCACTTGTTAAATAATTTTCTAACTTATTTTTCGAATATTTGTAAATATAAAATTATGAAAGATTTTAAAAAAAAAAATAGATATATTTCTATTTTGTAAAAATTAAATAAACATAATATCGCGTAAAAATAGAATGTATGGAGTTAGAAAATCACTTGTTACAATTTTTTGATGATATATTACTTATTTATGTTCAATTTAACTATTTAGTTGATTACAAAAATGTATATCTCGTTGGAAAGAACTTGATCTCTCTCATTTTTATAGATCATTGGAAAATTAGTTGTGAGTTACATAAAGTAGCTTTGCAATGCAAAAGTTTATCAATATCAATTTATTTGTCTATTTTCATTTTAGTTTTAAGCCAAAGTCCATAGTAATTGAGTCTCTGAAACAAAAAAAACCCAAAGAAAATACACAGGATAAATTAATTACCACTATTAAGATTTTCTCGTCATATTCTTACTACTTTTAAATTGGAAAAAGATGATTTAAAAGGCTAATGAACTGTGAATGAATATATATCATCCGAATACGATTCAATATAAATATCGAACATCAAATTAAAAAAATATAAATATTGAACATCAAATTAAAAAAAATGTATGCCATTACAACGGCATTGGCAGCTGAAAATTTCAATGCGTTCCCCCCTTTAGTGCGATTTAGACGTAATATTCACCATTGTACTCCACTATGTGGCCCTTCTGTTCCTAAATTCAACACATTTAAGAATAATGTAAAATATAGTGTATTAGTAATGTTTGTATTAGTTATGATAAAAAAAATTTTATGTAATATTTGGTTTGGTGTAATATAAATAATATGCAGCATAATTTTTTTAGAAAAAAATATTTGTTTACAAAAATACCCTCCACAAATATAAAAAAAAAGATGTAAAAATTTATTTTGAGGACAATTGTGTCTTTAATAATGCTAATGCATGCATTAAAACTCATTGCATTACTAATACATAGAAATAGATGATATTAGTAATATTATACATATGTTAGAAAAGTGTACCAAACAAGGTACTAATAATACAATAAGCTAATGGAATCATTGTTTTCTCCAATACACTCTACCAAACGACACGTAATAATCCAAAATATTCTTGGAATACATACATGTACAGTAGAACAGTCGATACAGATAATTAAGGACCAACGTAAATACCAGTTACATCAATAAATGGACATAATTAACTAGCTAGGAAGAGACCTAACAACACAAACATCAAATAATAATGAATAGTACTCGTACCAAACACACTACTATTAACCAAACTAGTAAAGCTACCAGCGACAGTATTCGTGGTCAAGACAACAACAGTCCAGTCTTTCTCAGTGCCAATTCCAGCTCCAGTATACTTAGAATTGTTAAGGTACCCCGCATGCCGAGACTGAGTATAGTTCGTTAGCACGAGGGTCGCAACACGATCGTGGACGCAAACCGGGAGGATAACGCCTTCAGCTGTTGTGTTAATGTCAATGTCGCACTTGTCTAAAAGTTTGGGGTACTGAGCAAATTGAGATGCCGGAGCGGGAGTAATGCCGCCACTGGGGCATGGTTGGTTTTCCAACTCATCTGCAATTTCATCGGCTAGACAATCTGCTTTGTCCTGCTTCGTTAGGGCTGGTAAGCTGTGGGATTGCCGGTAACTGTTGATACCGGAAAGGACGTGACCTTCTTCATCTGCCATAATATATCATGTCAATATTTTTGTTACCTTTTTCCTTTTTCTAGCTGTTGTACATTGATTTTTTATGATCATATATTATACCTGAATTATACATCGTATATTATACAGAGAACATCCCCAAGGACAAATTAAAAGACTAAAAGATCTTTTGATAATATGCGCGTTACGCATAACTCAAAGACTAAACATCTCATAATACAATTGAATCAATTTCTGCATTGCGGCAACACTATACAGGCACTAAAATCGTGGGGAAAAAAATCAAAATTTGTTTATATTATACCCGGTTCCGTATCCAAGTTCTTAGAAACTAGTAGTAATTAAAGATCTAGCTTACTGGTTTTCGTAAATTTTATACTGGTATATATTGCTCTGTAGTACTAGTATATACAACATATTGTAAACCACTATCATATCGGCTTGAGGTAATTTTTAAGTAATATTCATAATAAGTGAAACTTATACTCCAACGTAATAAGTAAAACAAGTAGGGTTAACTATATATGCTGAAAGTTTATAACACTGTTGGTGAAAACAAATTCAAATTAACGCTTGTTTGGAAGTTTACAACTATATGTAGCATGTAGATTCGATTTTATTATATTGTATCGTTACATCTATTATTGTGTAACAGAAAAAAAATCCCCATTTTATCCAACAATCGATTTGGTAATGATCAAATCCTTGCCCTTTTTTATCCTCAGTTTTTCTTTGCTCCATATCTGATAATTGTATTTTGTCCTCTCTACCTTATATATCCTATTTGTCCTTTTATAATAGTTCTACCCGTAGATATATAACCATACTTTTCTTATAATCTCATCCTACAATAAAATAGGACACAATATATTATACTCCCTTCATTTCAAAATATATTTGCCTGATTATGATTTGAGTATGTCTTGAGCTCTCAAACTAAAAATATATTAGATGTACCAAAAAAGAAAAAAGACATTTATTTCTAAACTGACGGAGAAATAAATCAAAATAACAACCATGGAAAGAAGCTGCTAATATACAATGAATTAATGAAGAAAGGATTTTAGAAAAAAAAGTAAAAGAGAGAGAGTGCACCATCGCAGTTCACCGTAGCCAAGATAAGGAGCGGTGCAAACAGAAATAAAAAAGTAGCAGGAGAAACTCGAAGTGACGCCATTTTACGTTTCTGATCAGTAAACCACTTTATCAAATTTGTTTCCAGTGGAATATGAGACTTTCTTGCTGTAGATCATGGAGAGTTATCCGGATATGAGCTTAGTTTTCTGGAACTCCCAAGAGAAATTGAGCGCTGCGCCGTATGGAAATTTGCATGAAAATAACACGTTGCGGACATGCAAAGCAGGTGACGCATAAAGTTAACCTCTAACACCACTCTAAATATACCTCTTATTGGCACCTGTAAAGTACTCCAACCTTATTTTTATATATATCAAAATCCACTTTGCTACATTGATCTTGTTAAAGATGAGCTGAAGCTGGTCCGCCGAACACACCTTAATTATGACGTGCGTTTCTAGAGACGTGTCCACTGCATGCGGCTTAACAAGACACGTACTGCTACTCTTCCACCGTTCCCCTCTTCCTCCTCCGTGTACATACATATAAGACACCTCCTTAATTTGCCAAGTATTTATCCATTCATCACTCACCACTACTTTTCTACCTATATAAGGGTGTAATGTGCTCTCGTTTTCTGCCTTGTTCAGCTAGAGCTTTCTCTTCCACTTTCACTACTCACCTAATTTCTCCCTGCAAGAAGATCATATCCTCCGGTTAATATTATCGTGAGATCAATGGCTTCAGGTGGACAAACATTCCCACCCCAGAAACAAGAAACTCAGCCTGGCAAGGAACATGCCATGGACCCTACTCCTCACTATTCTAGCCAGGATTACAAGCCTGCTAATAAGCTTCGAGTATTTAATCCTCTTTTCTTAGTTCCCTTCAATATTTTCTTCATTTCTTACCTGCTGCATTTAGTTCTTAGGCTCACGTACGAAGGGAAGTGTGAAGTGTACTGTGCATGCTTGGAGAATACGCCTTTGTGTAGTATTATTCTGTTCCAGTTTATCTAGCATCTATAACTTTGATCTTCACGTAAAAGTTTAAGAAAAAAGGTCGTATGTTCAAGATATTTTTATGCTATAAATAATGAAATTTCAAAATTAAATTATTTTTAATTATGAGAAGATAGATATTCTTTTTTTGGATAGATGAGACTAAAAAGAGAAGACAAAAGGAAAGTGAAAGTGGCAGAGAGGGAGTAGTTTAATAAGCTCTTTATTTTGTTAATGTGAAGGGCAAAATAGCGCTGGTGACCGGAGGTGATTCCGGGATTGGACGAGCAGTGTGCCATTGCTTTGCACTGGAGGGTGCAACTGTGGCCTTCACTTACGTCAAGTCTCAAGAAGAAAAAGATGCGCAAGACACACTTAAATTGCTAATGCAAGCCAAGGCAGCAGATGCAAAGGACCCAATGGCGGTGCCAACGGACTTGGGATTCGATGACAATTGCAAGAGAGTGGTTGATGAGGTTGTGAATTCCTATGGCCGGATTGATATTCTGGTGAACAATGCTGCAGAGCAGTACGAGGCTAGTTCGGTTGAGGAGATCAATGAGGAAAGGCTTGAGAGAGTTTTTAGAACTAACATCTTCTCTTACTTCTTTGTCACTAGGTTGGTCCTATTTTAAGAAGATTTACACAATTATATAGTGGAAGATAAGTTTTACAGTACTTCTGTACAATTCAAATGAATGTTTTGGCTGCAGGCATGCTTTGAAACATATGAAGGAAGGTAGCAGCATAATAAACACAACATCAGTGAATGCATACAAGGGGAATGCAAAACTTCTTGATTACACAGCCACAAAGGGTGCAATTGTTGCATTTACTAGAGGACTTGCCCTTCAGCTTGTGGAGAGGGGCATACGCGTTAATGGTGTTGCCCCTGGCCCAGTTTGGACACCACTGATTCCAGCTTCGTTTTCTGAAGAGGAATGTGCAAATTTTGGTAAACAAGTGCCAATGAAGAGGGCTGCTCAGCCTATAGAGGTGGCCCCGTCGTATGTTTTCCTGGCTTCTTGCCCGGAATCCTCCTATATAACTGGCCAAGTCATCCACCCTAATGGTATGCTGGGCCTTTACATAGCCAAGTTGCTAAAATTAAAACTAATATGTTATCCTTAGATTGAGTATATGATCTGAATGTTGTATATTGTTGGTTTGCAGGTGGGACGATAGTCAATGCTTAAAAGTCTCTTTGGGAGCTTTTGTCAGCTTTCAGTGAAAGCTATGATCTGTTTTGTGTGTACTATCTGTGTTTTGCACTATGGTCTCCACAGTGAAGTGGTATCAATAGAATAATATTCCACTCTGTATGTTTATAAGTTGCAATGAAATATACTCTCTTTTGTCTCTTATCAGTGTGTGCGCTTTGGTTTCCCTTAACACAAGGTTTCGCTGCTCTTAGATATGGTCTGGAAGAAGCCGATAGCAACTGGATAACGAAATTAAACAAATTGGAGGACAAGTAAATAGGAGGAACCAAGGAGAACTTCAGAATTAAAATTAATTAGCGTGTGCTTCCAAACATGAAAACGGGGAATTTTCCCATTGCCATTTATATTTGTCAAAGAAATAAAAAGAAAACTAAATGAAATTTGTGTCTATAATTATTGCAATTCTTAAGACCTGAACTATAAAACAAGTTGATGACGATTGCGAAGCGCACCTCCATGTCCACATTAAAAGAGTGCAGGGACAGATCTCATGGCAAATTGCCTCCGTTGGCTCCAATATCAGGAATGCCGCTATATGAAAATTCTACGCCATTTCCACCAATTCCAGCAAGCAGGCATTGGAATCCGCATGTTTCTAAATCAGCTATCACTTTATCAACGACTGTTCCTGACAGAACTGGAAATTGTTGTCAAGGAAAGTTAAAAGAAGGCTTGAAATGTGGGAACTCGGCAGCACTCATGATCAATGCTAGTTATGGAGAAATTAGTGTCTAGTGGTAATTGGTTTTTTCAGACATGTCAAAGATCAAGTAGATCAGCCAAGAAGAGATGGATATAACACTGTAAAATAGCGGTAGAATTATGTAATCTCAGAAAAGATGGATATAATCCTGTAAAATAGCTCTGCAGAATCATATGTAGTTTCAAAGCATCAAGTAGACCAGCCAAGAAGAGATGGATATAGCACTGTAAAATAGCTGTTGAATTATGTAATTTCAGTAAAGTTGTGGATATAACCATGTAAAATAGCTGCAGAATCGTGTAATTCAATCAATTAAAACGAATGCTTTCATGCGCATATGTTATTTGTTCTTAACGAAATGGAAAACTTGACAAAATGCTTTCATGTGCATATGTATGTTGTTCTCAGAAAAATGAAATGAGAAACTTGACAAACAGTGGGACACACAGGGATGTGAAACGGTGAGCAGAAGAAAGCAAATATTACATATTCCAGACTCACTTGGTTAAGGCAAGAATTGCAGTTCATACTTCTAAATAAGATGTAGATTCCACAAGCAAAAAGCAAATGTCACTATGCAGAAAATTTTAGTGATAAAGAAAGTTGTCCATCTCTGTATCAGTACAAGCAAAGTTCACTCAATAGTATCAGAAGTTGAAGCACACTAAAGACGAAGTCAATTTAGTTGAAGCACACTAAAGACGAAGTCAATTTTCTAGGCATATAGAACTGTGACCTAGTGAAACTTTTTTACCCTTTTAGAGTAATGTTCAAGAACCTAAGCTTAATGTGCATGGGGAGGGCCAATGCATCCCATTTATGAACCCCAGGGTAAAGCAGATTAAGAGGTTAAAGGTATAATATCCTGGAGAAACAGAGTAACTCCAAAAATGTCAAATAGTGAATAGAGATATCATATGAATAGCAAGTTGTGATTAGAAAGCATTTATCAGAAGGAAAATATATTAAAGGATACGGGTTGGTAGTAATGTCAAAACACAGCCTCCACCACCAGCTCCAGTTAACTTGGTAGACAGTTTGTACTTTAGAGTTGTTCGAAGAACAGTTTCTATGGAAGCATGGCTAACACCCATGCACTGAAGCAATCCTTGGTTCATCTCCATCAACTCTGCCAGTTTTTCTTCTTTCTCAGTTATGGCAAGATCATCAGAGACAGGTGATTGAATAATTGCAGCCACTTCATTACTGATAGAATCCACTGCAGTAAACACAGAAGCCATTGCAGTCGGATGCCTCAAGGTCCTCTCGGAGACACTAGCCACCAATGCCTTTGTATTTCTCCCAACCTTTGTGTTAGTGATCAGCATTTTAAGTGGCATGTTTGTTTTGAGGCGTGTCAAATCGCCTGACTTAAACTTGATCATGTTTCCTGTATGTAAAGTTATAGGTTGTGAAGTCATTAAAATCCTGTATATCCTTCTATTGAGTATCTGAAAATTAGAAGTATCCTATGTTTCTTAACCATAGAAGAAAAATCTACCATGGAAAATATTTCAGGCAAAATCATGTACAAGATACCTTGATGATGGTAGGAGGAACAGAAGGCAAGTGACAATACAAACCCCATGTCCCAAAAAAATGCCACATAAAAGGAGAAGATTGTCAAAACGCTGCCAATGCACATGAGAGAAATCAACATTGTAATTCAGGAGCTTCCCTAAGCATAAATCTTCTTTTGCCAAGCAAACATCAATTTTAAAATAGCTCATCTGTTCTAATTAAATAACCTTCTGTAACAGTTCATTACCTTCATGGATAGCAAATTCAGATTCTCTAATGGATCTAAGACCTCATTGTATGTTTTGTGAGACCAAATATAAACAGGACATATATGTGAAGTTTAATCGGTAGAACTGCAAAAGAAGAAGAGAGAACAATTCTCTTCTCCCTGCAAACAAATAGTTATAATTATTGAGCAACATACAACATGCAAAGTGAAGAAATAATTTGCATTTCCCTTTGTGAGTAAGTAAGTAATGACATGTTTAGATTGTGACTGGTAGAATCTTTTCTAAGCTGACTGTGCCCATTTACCCTAAAATGATTTTTTTCGTCTCCAGCGCTTTACATCATGTCTAAATAGCCATAGACTCAAAAAGTGAAAAAACAACATAATTTAACTTGTAAGGCAAGGTTTCTTTTATATATTGCGCCAGCCGCCATGCAATACGAGTCTTGATTATCTGTCAACAGGTATCAGACCTATTTGATTCTGGTTTGATGAGGACACACGTCCTCATTTCTGACAATGTAACAGATATAGCTCTCAGACAAACAACAAGATATCTTTTATCATACGACAAATATTTGAGATACCTAGGGAGATTTAAAGACTTGTATAGAAGATAAAATAAGTGTTGCTAACATTGTTACAATCCATAATTGAATCTCAATAGTTCTTCATAGATCACTAAGGATACCTCTTATTCATATCATTGTACCAAAAGCATAATTACCAAAAATAGAAAAACTGCAACTGTTTGAAGTGGGTATTCTAGATGACTTTAACAAGCAGATTTTACACAAAAGTAGGAGAACACAGCATACCAACGGCTGGTCAAAGATAGGAATATTTTTAACAAGCCTAATGAATTCCTCTTGTGAAATTCTTTTATTACACAATTACCCTTAGATTAAGCTGTTATTCCAGAGTCATTTTAAGGCAGCAAGACATATATAAACTAAAATGTCTTTTCGTGACTATGGTGCTACTTATTAGAATCTCAAGTATAATGTTTAATTATGGGAGGCTTTCAAGTTAATCACATGTTTTTTTTTGCAGCCACAAGTTCTTTAAAAGATATCTTCTTTTATCTTAATAGATGCTTATTAACTCCCATAGTCCTACCAATTTCTTACTTCTCAGTCACAAATTAGCATATTTGCTTTTTACTCGCTTAGGCAAAACTATATGCTTTAATGCACCTTGTCAGCTTGACTGCGATGATTTCTCTTTGTTCTGTGATCCCTTAACATATCATATAAAGGAAAGCAGATATAGTAACCATGGCTATTGTCACATACCATATGTGCTCACTGTGTTGTCAATACCAGATGGCTTCCCATGAATTATTTTCTCGCCTTCAAAAGCCCATTTATTCACCAATTCCAGCTCATTCTCTCCAAATACTTGCCACCCTTGGTGGCTGAAATCCATACTGACTGAATCTGACAACGCAAGAATGGCTGCGGAGAGTGCAACACAAAAAGCCGCCGACGAACCCAAGCCTGATCCCAATGGAAGCTCAGAATTGACAACTGCTTTAGCTGGTTTGCATCTAATAAGGCAATCAAAGAGAAAGTCAATGTGATATTATGAAATCTGTTTTATGAATGTCAAGTGGTCAAGGAAAGGAATGAAAGTTAATACCCATGGATTGAGGTGAACAGCCAAAGAAAAGCTGTGACACCAGCAGCGAGACCTATATTTGCCTCAGGAATGTTCTGCTCATCGACTAAAGAAGCAATTAATTTAAGAGTCTCCAGCGAGCATGAGGAAGGTGGAATCGGATTTTCCAAGTTTGGAAAAGCCTCTTTAATTCTTGCAACTGGCCAGGAAAATTCTAAGGACACATCCTTAAGCTGGAGGCTTAGTGTTTCGTCATTATCTATTTCCCGAAGAAATTCAGAAGAAAAGAAACATAATTTGAGAAAAACTAAATGAAGAAACCAGTAAACATATTAGGGTTAAAATGAAAAAGGAAACAACAGTTTGGGTAAACACGATTTTTCTTTGTTTTGGTCTTTCAAAGAAAAATAATCTGCTTTAAACAAGTAAAAGTTGAATTCAACCAAATTTATCATGTGAGGTCAGTATGAACTCCAGTATCTCATCTCAATATCAGAGTAGGGGCAGAGAACAATGAGCATAACACAGTAACATTAACCAATCATTCAGTCCCATTAACAACTAAAAGCCTAAAACTCAATGTCTCTTAGGGTGCTGCCTTCGCTAGGGAGAAAAATCGTCTTTGATGGATCATTTCTCAGTGTTTGATCAGTTATAAAGGTTGGCAACAAAGACAAACATACATGATGAATAATAAAGTGCAAGGACTATATTTTAACATACTTCTCCTGATAAATGAGAAGAGAGTTGAAAATCGTTTGTCAACTAGAAACCAGATAGTAATTCTCCTAAAGTTCAAAAAATTCCACAATCGAGCTCAATAAAAGCCTCAAACGCTCGATATATATGTGAATTACGTATTCAACAACCTCAATTAGATTCAGAAATCATATTTACAACAAATTGGGAGTAGAATGTATACCAGCAGGAGTAGGAAAGCGAAGGGAGACGTAAGTATAGAGATCGATAGAGGCAGCGACGGCAGCTGATCCGTGAACAACAGCATGTTCACCAGCCACTATGATTTTCCCTGGGGCTCTAGCTCTCACCTCCATTTTTTTTCTCTCTCTTCCCGTTTTCCGTTAGTCCCGAATCTGTACCTTTTTATACAGAGATCGGATGGTGGAGAGTCAGAAGAAGACTGCCGTTGGTTAAGTATGGCTGCTGTACTGGTGGAGTGTAGACTACCTTGTTGGTTGATTATGGCGGAGAAGTTCATGTAAAGGTCCATTCATTTTTCCCTTTTCTAACAAATTAAAATTGTCCTTTTTGTTGTTTTTGACCTTCCCTTACCAACCACCGTTATTGTTAAAGCGTGATTTTCAATCCCTTAACCCTTCTTTTCATTAAAAACGAATTCGGCTTGTCTCCATTTTAAGTTTATGTTAACTAAAATACAATCTTAATCATAATTAAAATAATTTATTATCTTTATATATTTCTTCCTAAAAAATAACTCAATCAACAATTCTAGATCTACATTATATATTTTTCCCCTAAATATATATTCAAAAATTGTTTCTTGCTTTGAGTAAATTTTATAAATATATAAATGTGAGTAATTATATATCTAATTATTTTGCCTCCATTTATTCTTTATAAATTTGAACTTTGATTAGAGAGTGTCATATCATATATGGAAGCATTGAAAATATATTTTCTTACGGAAAATGTTGTTTACCTTTAACATCGATATTTTTTCTTACGGGTTGAAATATTATTTTTGCACAGAATATCATATAAGAATATATAGATAATTTATATTCATAGAAATAGTAAAGTTGCATAAAAGAATTATTGGTAATTAGCTGCCGAATATATATTGTAGAGGAGAGTTGACTTGATTTATTATACTATAATGAGTAAGTTAGATAAAGCGATTAGATAATTAGGAAATTTACTCAAGCCAAGAAGATTTTTTAAAATATAATATGAATTTAGAATTGTGGGATTGTAAAAAAAAATTAAGAGAAAATATATAGAAGTAGTTAGTTATTGTAATCATGAAATATAATATGGATTTAGAATTGTGGATTGTAAAAAAATTTGAGAGAAAATATATAATAAATTAAAAATAAAATAAATTGAACTTCAGGTACAATATGTTAAAGATGTTTTTTCAGACTTGGAGGTCCGCCCACCAAATTTGACCAAATCTACTTGTCAATTTGGAAACCGTAAATCTTTAATTATAAACTTATTAATAATTTATGATAAATCTATTTTCATTGTTGTTTGGGTCCAATAATTTATAAAAAGTTGCAAATTACATATATCACTACTTGTTCTTGCTTAATTTGCAACTTTCTTGCTAAACTTTACTACTTTTAGACCACTTACTGGCGAACCGTCAATTAGTGCCTAATTGACTTTTCATTTTAACACCGTACGACCTTGGCTAAATTTCTGACACTAACTTCATTTTGTATTTTTTTTTTTTCATTTAACTATGAATTCATGATACACAATTCACAACATGGTGCAGTTGGTAAAACACCATTTCTAGGGCCTGAGAATAAAATACATTTTGATAGGGATAATTTTAGGATTAATTACCTAACAATACGTCTTTTTTTATCCTATTTTCTATTATTTCCTGTCATTCCAAAAAATTACAAAAATCCCCTTTTTTCATAATTCCTCTCACTTTTCTGGATACATCACTGTAAACTATCAATCCAAGATTTTTTCTTTTTTTCACGCCTAAAATCACGTATCATCAATTATCTCCATCACTCTATTTTCGAATTTCAAATCTTTTCTCTTTCCGATTTATCAATTGCAAGTTATTGAAGAGGTAGTTATTCTTCATCTTCTTCCTCGTCTATTTTTTTCTTTCTACTTCATCAATTATTGATTTTTTATTTTTTTTAGCTTTTTCATCTACAAATTTAATCGAAGAAGGATGCATCTTCAACTTCAAAATCGATTGTGGAAAAAACGCCCCAAAAAGGAGGAAAAGGTCAAGTTGTTGGTGGCTCCGATAAGGGCTTTGGGTCGAGATCCATGAGTGACGTCATTGTTGAAAGTGGAAAAAAAAGTTGCGGGAGTTGATACAGAGCAAAAGAGAAAGGATTTCTTCATAAATTTTTTTGCTTTCAGCAAATCAAATTGTTGACTTTTTTTCCGATTTTTTTTGTTGTTCATCTTTTTCTGATACGGGTTCAGATGTTTTAATGTATCTAGCTGATTTTGATTCTTAAATTAGTGTATAATTCGTTTGTTTCACCTTTATGATACATTACGATTTTATTATGTACAATATATCATTTTTAAATATTAGTTTTGATACATAACCCTAATTTATTGAAACACAAATTAGTATGTATCATGTTCATAGTTATGTATTGGATACACAAATATTACAAATTTCGTTATCTTTTACTATCTATACATACACCCAGCCTCATTCTACTGTTGATACATAAACACTAATATTTTATAACGAAATCAGTTTGTATCATATTCATAGTTATGTATATGACACATAACTTTGTTATGTATATAACATATGTATAAGATGTTGTGATGTATCGCATGTTGTTAAGTATTTGCAACATTGTTTTATAAATAAATCAGTGTATATCACATTCATGTCGACTTTTTTGAATTTGTTGAGAGAAGAAAATTTGAAATTTGAATCGTTTGGAGCTGTTATTTGGGAGAGATTGACATCAATTTGATTTGCATGATTTGGGGAACTGACATTTAATTTTATATTTAATTTTCTTTTTAATCTCAACAAACTAGTTGTATAATGTATCAAATATGATGTATCCGGAAGAATGAAATGTATCCGAATGACAACAATTTTAAGGAATTTTTGTAAATTGAAAAAGAGTAGAAATAGAATGTAATTTGCTCCTTACAGGGAATTCCTAAAAATTTTACATAATTTTATCTTCTAAGTGGACTTACATGGCGCAATTCTGAATTAGTAAAAATTGGACTCTGATAACTGATTAGTTGTCAAACTTGGCCAATTGGCCGGCTAAATAGAGAATATCGTCCGTCTTGGTAAAACGCCATTGGCATCCATTCTGGACTTTTGCCGCCTGCCGTTTCAGCCTATTATATTAATATACATTACTGAAGGCTGCCAACCATGTTTGTTTAATCTTTTCTATGCTTCTTGCTATATCACATTATAGTAATGGAGATGTAATGTTTAGTCACAAGATGTGATGTAAACATATCCATAATCAATTGGAAAATCGTTGTAGTGAACTTAAACAAGTCAAGAAGAACAGCATATGAGTTGTACATGCCTAGAACTCCAGATAAAAATTGGCAAGTAGCTGTACAATAAGAAGCAAGATTTGGAACTTACAGTTTTAGTACGACGCAACAATATTAAGCAAGCTGACCTCAAACATTAAATTTGCGAGTTGTGAATAGCCTAAAAGGGACAAGGCCATGGATGTAAGAAATAGCAAACATATAATCAATGATTGACAAACTGTGCCTGCACCAGCTAAAATATGTCAAATGAGGTCAACTTAAGATTCAAGGACAAAAAATCTATTCATTTCCATCAGAAACCTCATCAAACAAGTACAAATAGGGAACCAAAGGGGCATGTTCAACTGGTTCTCCTACCTCACCCTCCCCCATCATTTCAGGAATTTTCCAACCCAAATGCTGGATATAAACTCTATCAAAAGCATCAACAGTCAAAGAAGAAGCCAGAAATAGTTCTAACTCGTTCACAAATCGATCAGTTCGACCTGTTAGGAAAGGTCTTGCTGCTTCAGATACCATGATCTTGAACTCTTCTTGCTTTGCTTGAGGAGTAACTTTTATTTGCTTTTGCTCATTTCTGCAAATTAACCATCAGAGAGATCATTCATCCTATATTGAAAATGCATAATGACGACCAATTAACCAAACATGAGAACAATAACACAATAACTTTGAGGTGACTAATTTTCAAGAAAATGCCATTTAATTTTCTCATAGAGCTGTTAGCCTTCTTTTTTCTTTTTGGTAAAAAGAAGTTAGCTTGATGGTGGCAAGTTCAATGTATGCAAAATCAACTATTTACAGCAAACAGTACCTTCTAAATGAATCAATCACACCAAGTATATGATGTACAATAATATCTACATCTTCTTCCTGCAGGATGCATAAAAGAACCAAACTTAGCAAAAATGTCATACAATAAAGTTATCTCAGATGTTACAAAGATGATTGAATTATGACATATCAGTTTAATGTTAGTACTTAAGCGTACTTTGATGTACTATTCCAATAAGAATGACATGATTGATAATCACCAAAGTTCTCCATGGGTGCCATTTTACGACTTTCAGTCACAGCAATCAAGGAAAGAAAGTTTGAATAGGTTGCCATATTCAGGCTATTTTGTAATGTTTTAGACAACTATGATGTGTTTTCAACAAATCATTTTATGACAAATTGGGATCAAAATGACATCAATTCAGGTTGAATATTTTTAATATAAGCTCTTTATAGTTACAAGTTCTACTATTTGGGGAGGGAAATAGGCATATAGGAAGCCAGTTTCCTACTTGCCAAAGATGAGAAAATGGGTTGTTGATGATAACTAGTCACAGGAAGGTTTTTCACGGATCAGACAAGGAGTGTAGACAGTTTTACCTCTACACTGCAGAGATTATATTCCAGTGACTTCAACCTTATTCTGAGTGGAAAACTGGCCAGTTACACCAAGATTTACTTCAACTGAAGACTAATTAAAGATTGACTAAGAAATACCCATAGATATGCTGGTTCTATAGACAGTTTCCTATTGGTTGCAAATTAGTATTCACCTCTACCTTACAAAGAACTCAAGAAACTTGTTCAGTCTGGAAATAAAAAGGGTTTTCATCTCCATACTTCAGCTATAAGAACACAGAAGACAAGGAATGTAAGAAACAGGTTATCAGTACAGAACAATAATCAGAAGTTGTTTTCTCTGTGAAACATTAAATATGCTTCTTATTTTTTGTGATTCAAGGATTCATCGTCTTTATTGACCATCATAATCAAAAGTTCTTAAGAGATTGAGTTAGAAGTGCAGCCTATATTGAAGATACAACATTTAATCAATGAAAAAGATGAGACTGAAGGACCTGAGTCAAAGACTGGATTTCTCTTCTCAACCAACTTATAAGCCAAGGATTGGGCTGAAGGTACTTCTGCAACTTCCAATAACGTAGCACATTGAATTTGTCAAATAAGCCCCCTGCAGAACTACCAATTTCAAGTTCTTGGAAGCAAAGTGATATCTCATAAAAGATATCTGGTAGAAATGGCTAAAATGTAAACCAATGATGGAAAACACTTTACCTTCATTGGTATAGTAGCACTGCAATCTATACTTGTGAGATTTCGAGAAGAACGCACTGGAATACAAATGTCATATAAAGGAGATCAATATGCTAACCTAGAATAGTAACAAACAAAGCAGAACAAGTATAGAGGACTTTACTACCTATTGTCCAAGTTTTCATTTACAGAATGTTGTTGAAAAAAGCCTCCACTATAGCTCCGTATAATAGAAAAATTCTCTGTCTGCAAAATAGATAAATAAGAGTGTTGATTTGCAAAAGAAATCCAGCAGAAAATATTTTATATTAATAATAGAAGAGTTAGAAGTTTTTGTCAGTTATAAGAAGAGTCAGAAATATACTGATTTCAAAAGTACCAAGTATAATAAATATAGAATCCTCCAGAAAAGCAAAATGAAAAACGAAAGGTGTCAGCTTTCTAAGTTTCTAAGTTATTCTGAATAAAAATTCATTAATATGTTTTTTGAAAAATAATGTATCACCTTTGCACATATATCTGTTGTCTAGTGCTTGCCTCTTAACGAGAAAGTCACTGGTTGATGAGGTGCATGCCTTAGCACATTGACTCAGAGTGACCCAGGGCACATAACTCGAGCTTTATCAAGCTTTAAAAAAAATTACTGCCTGTAATGGTAAATTTCCTGTCTTTTTGAGCCTCCTTTTAGTTTTGGACAAAATGTTGATACCGTCAAACAACAACAACAACAACATACCCAATGTGATACAATACGTCAAAGATGAGATGTGAAAAAAATCCATGTTCCTTTCATTTCGATTCCCAGATACAAATGTCCCCACCAATAAAATTTAGATATGCAACTCCAAAACATTCAATAGGCAAATAAAAGTCAGACAGAGTTTCTAAAGGGACCAAAATCTGATTAAGTTCAGTAAAACATTTACAAATAAATTGCATATATTTATGCACATCTCCAATCTATCCACTTTGGTATTTCCACACTGTGTTCAAGGCTCCACGGCAACTCTTCTGATCAAGCAAAAAGTTTGTAAGATCAAATATCTAATCCCACGGTCTTGCCCACACAAGTGTGTGTGACACAACAATTATATGGATGTTAGTACTAGAATCCTCTCAAATTCATCTTAACAGAAAATGTTTCATTTTTCTTGAGGTTCCAGCATAGTAAAAGCACTCTTACGCATAAGTGTGGCATCTAGAAGGAATCATATCACTGTTAATAATAGTTCATCAATCAATGCCCTAAAAATTTAGTTATACCAAATTGCTAACATTCCTGAGAGGAATCTACTTTTGCCAATTCACTTAGACGAAATAGGAACCAACAAGAATTATAAAACAGGTTTCGGACCTTACATAAAGGACACTTTACTGAAGCAGGTGCACGAGTGTGCTTACTCGAAACCACTTTTATCCAACGCAGAATGCAGCTGTAGCAAAATTTGTCTGCAGAAAAACATGATTGGATTAAGCCCTTACTAACTGATTTATTTAGAAAAAACAATCCATACATAGCAGAAAGGACATAAAAGAAAAGCAACTGAATTGGGGCTTAAAACTTATGAAATTGCATCTAAACAATGACTGCTTATAAAAAGCTACAAGAAGATATGTGTAAAACTAAAAAGAAAGGAAGCGTACGGAAACATTGATCCAAGTAGGACTCTTCAGTAACTGGTGCAAGACAAATCGGGCACGGGTTTGGGTCGGAGGCCGGTGGCTCCGCCGCGTTCCGGCCGTCTTCAGCCATCGACAACTGCCAAAATCTATCGGAAACGTTGTGAGAGAACTCTCGCAATTTCCCCCTTTTTCCTTTTTTTTTTTTCCCTTTTCCTAAATTATCCCCAAGAAGTTTTGTTGAAGGAAATATTATTTCAAGTCACAAGTGTTCCAATAAATATCGCATCACTTGTTAGAAAGAAACAAAATTAATAATTTAAGACGTGAGGTTCAAAAAATGAAAAAATAATTTTGGATTCGTAAATTTAAATATGATATATGTCATGATTTTTTTCTACTAATATGTATGATAATAGTATGTCATTTTATTATCTTTGGTGCTTTTGATTCTACTTGCCCGATGAATCAAACCTTCAAAGTTAATATAACCTACTTCAAAAAGTTCAAACAACCACTTATGTCAGAAAAGGTCCATTGACATACTATCATTTAAACAATCATTAACTAATTAGGATAGTACCAGTCCAATGTTCAAAACAAAGTCAGTGCAAATCTCATAAAAAACTTGGGAATATTTTAGGCTTAATTATCATTGAATACAACAATAATTAGAATCAAGGAAACATGAAACATAACAAACTAACAAAAGACAGCTTTCTTCGTTTGCCTCTGAAGTTCCATCCTACGTTGTTGCAGTTCACCAACTTGAGCCTTTAACATCTCAACCTCTTGTTTTATCGCTTTCATTTCCTTCTGGGAGGAATTCATCCAACTGTTGCGTAAAACGCTGCTGACTGTCATTATGGTCTGTGACTTAGTTCTCTGGTAACTTGAACCATCTGAAGTTAGTAACCTCGTCATATTGACTTGCTCAAGAAGTATAAATTGTGTCCTGATGTTATCTGGCAGCCTATCATTCTTCAAGGCATGTATTTGCGCTTCCTGTGATAACTTATGGTACTCCATTTTTCTGCATATGCTTCTTCTTTCTTCTTCTGTTAGGTCAGGATGTTCCTGCAATAGGCCATTTCATTTCAATTTCCAAGAAATGCTGAATCAATTTTTTGAGATTGGAGGAAAACAGAAAATGCATTATGCATACCTTGAGGTACATGTCTATCGACCTATATAGATTGTCATCACAAAATCTTGCTTCTTTTGGCAATGCATTTACAAGAGAGTCAAAGCTTCTTGCTACAAGGTTCTCATCCCTCGCTATGAGGGCGAGGTAGTTGTTCACTAGCCTCCCGACAACACACATTCTTGACTTGGGATTATTTGATGCAAGAGAAACATAAGCTTCTACCACTTGAACAACAATATCCACGTCGAAAACAGTTGTACTGTTCCTGACTAGAAGATCTGTAGCACTACATTTTTCCAGCATGAGAGCTATTCTTGTCTTGAGCTGATCTTTTAATTTGGGATCGATATTCATTATTAGCCCAATCTTGTAAAGATGAAGCAGAAAATTGCTGGAAACTGAGTCTTCTTCAGCAGGAAGCACCCTTATCAAACATTCAGTTGTCACTCTTTGTAGCTGGATGGACAATTCTTGATCTTTCGATTTCTCTTGTGAAACTGTGATTTGAGAAATCCACTTCTTTGTCCAGTGAGCTATACATGACCCCACAAGCTCTGGCTTTATCTTTCTCTTTTTGATCAATGAAATTACTTCGATAAAATGATCTATCCGGAGGGATGAAAAATCATTGAAAAACCAATTGCCACACAACTTCACCAACTTGGTTGTATCATCTGCTGTAACATTCACTAACACTTCATTGTCTCCTATACTACTCACACCAGTCTCTGAGCAAGCTTTCCAAGAAATGGCTTCCGTGCAACGTTTGACAATGTGCAAGTCTTTAGACCACGACGAAACTGATTCACAGCTTTTCAAGATCCTAAATGTGTCTTTCCACGAAGAAAGGATTACGTAGCTAAGGAACGCCTCTGCTTTAGAAATTAGATTTCCTTGGTGAAGATCATCATTCATTTCCAAGAAATGAGCAGCACAATACAGTGGGGCAACATTTGAAGCTGTAGCTTTGATCTTCAGTCCATAGCAAAATTTCACTACTAATTCAAAGATTTTAGCCCCACCAGGAATTGTATCAATCTGAACTCTAGTATAGTTGTTCCCATTCCTTTCGAATACCAATCTGTTAAGGTATCCACTTCTTGAAACCACGGAAAGCTGAAAGTTGACAAGAATAACTTAAAGAAGTTCCATAGAAAGAGTAGTTAAACTTCATAGCACAAAAATATACCTCTAAAAATGCCTGTTCCATCTAGTTTACCAAATATTAGTCGAAAAAATGGAAAGATCAGTCACATAAAAAGCAGAAAGCTAAAACATGGTGTGGTTTTGAACTTCATATATTTGGGATTTTCCTTTCTATTAGAGAAATGGACAGTGTAGTTGTGTACCTTATGCAAGTGGAAGCTTTTGTCTCTAATTTCTACTATCAAATCACTTGGTATTTTTGTTTGGACAAACCTGCACCAGTGTTGTCACATTCATTAGCCACTGCAGAGGATTAAAACTTAAACCACTATCACTTAAACAAAAACAAAAATCAGATATACTCTACCAGTTCTTGTTTCTTCTTTCCACAGACTCTGCCACCATACTGCCACTGGCTGGATAAATCACACAGTGATTTCTCTTTTCGACAAATATTGATTCACCAGTTACTGGATTTTCTTTCACCATATCTTCAGCAGGTATACTATCCCTTTAGTTTCCTCTATTCTGAACTATTCACTAAATTCTTCTTTGCAATATTATATAATTCCATCACCATAGTGTCCCTTTCATGCATTGAATTTTTAAGAGTGCTAATTAATTTAGGAATTTTAGGAACCAGTCTTTCTTTTAGTCCTTCAGACAACAATCATTTTCTTCCTAAAGGGATGTGTAATACAACCGACTCGAAACACACAAATTTGCACAACAGCACAGTATTTACACAAATATAATATCAACAGTACTTATCGATGTCGTTTTCTATTTCTCTAATGATCTTTTTTCACCTAAACTGAACTTCCATCTAATGGACTTCGTCAAGAAATTAAATCTACCTGTCAGCAAACTGACCTGACATTACGGTTATATATATAAAAGAGTGGCAGAGATGTAGACAGGTGGTGAAGTGTACACAGTACTACCCAAGTGGATGATCTTGAATTGAATCCTTCGTGGCTCAACTACTCCTATTAATGGCTCAACTACTATTAGTCCCCAAAAGAATAACCAACCACAAAAAAGAGTGCAGGACACAGCAATTATGACTACATCTCACACACAGTATATACGATAGAAATTGAAATGTGGTATTTATGATATAGGAATATTTGTGTTTACTGATATTTCTTTGTTTTCCTTCATTGATGAGGTTTTTGATATTTTTGTGATGAGCATTATGTGTCAAATTCATGTTTAAAGGTAGTAGTATACTTTCTTCTCTATTGGAATGTTTACCTGACATTAGGTTAGTCGTTTAGTACTAGTTTCATTTTCAATCTGAATGTCTTACTTTCATTTTAATTATAACAAAATATGTATTACTACATCACCATTAACGGACTAACATTTAATAGAGATTTTAGCATTACCAAGACGCATTATAATACAATAGAAGAAAATGTTTCTAAATAAATCGGTAAGAAATTATTTCACGAAAAATATTTTCTGGGTGAAACATTTTCTTCTGTACATAAATTTTCATGACAATTTTCCAAAAAGGTTGCTCCCGGTGAGCAAGTTTCCAATTTGGTGCAAACTACAGGATATAACAGTAGCATGGAAAACTAATTAAACAGCAAGGACCAAATACTTGGTCTTCAAATACAAAAACAAAATCCTTTAGTTTGGACAGGCAATGGGGGTAGAGTGCTGAGACAAAAGTGAAATCGCTGGATAAGCCGATTTCGGAGACGTGGAACCCAAACTTTCCATTCTGTAAAAGTGGCCCAGTTTGGTAAGCTATACCCTTAGTAAGTCTTAACAATGGAAAGAACAAAAAGACATACACACAAAAGAACTAAAGTATGATGCAAAATAAGGCCTAAAGCTGCACAGAGGTCCTGAAATCAACAGCAACATTGCTCCTAGTCTTCTCAAATTTGGCCTCTCTCCTACCATCTACAAGCAAAAAAGAGAATAAGTTTCAGTGAGAGACACATTTCTTTAATGGTGACTATGAATGATAACTATTTCAACGTACAAAAACCAAAACAATACAAAGCTCATTCATAGTCCAAAACTAAGCAGAATGATTGTTCATTAATCAAGAAGCGATGTGGTTAAATGACATAATCAGTTGTGCTATAATGGCCAATATGGTTAGCATAAGAAAGTGGGGAAGGGCATAGGTACAACTATTACATGCAATTCCACACTAAGTACTTTGGACTGAAGAGGTACTTACCAAGCTGAAAGATTCTGATCTAAATACCCCTTAAAGGACCTGTTGTCCTTTTTTTCACAACTCCTTCAAAAATCCCATCAGATCCAAAAACACAATTCAAGTTTTGATGATCAATTGGACCTGGTAGCTGGAATGAAACAGAAAATTCTCCCGGTGGGCATAGGTTTTGAGTTTGCATCTTAAAAACCATGTTGTCCCTGCGAACTATGTTCTCTCCAATCTCGCTCACTCCTTTTATGACGATTTCCCCATTAGGTCCAACATCACAGCGAAACAGTCCTGTAACCACATGAACGGGAAGATCTCTTAATCATCAATTGGATTCATATGGATGCAGTTTGAAATTCATTGACCGCATAAAAAGAACAGATTAAATGATGGATTACGATCAGTTAGAGGAAACATAGAAAGCCCTTCTGTGGAATCAAAACGAGCAGCCCAATGTTATAAGCAAAAACATGCATTAAAAAAAAGGATTTATTGATGTGAGATAATAAAGTTCCACACTAGAAATATAACAAATCCACATTAAGCGAAAAAAGCAAGCATTTATTGGAGATGAGGTCTTTACATCTAAACCTCCTGGTTTTTTGGATATCACTCATTCTTCATGCATTGATTTCATATTCAAGTTTCAGTATGAAATGAAGGGACATATTGAGAAAAAATAAACCACAGATTTTATCCGAGTAAGGTGGAGTATGCAGCATATTTAACATCAAGGTTATCAGCAATTTATCCCACCATGTAGTATATGGGGTAACTTATCCCATCAATATGACAAAAATGGTGGGATAAATAATACAAGGACTACCTGATACCTCCAACCAAACATGGGATAAAATAATCCTACATTTTATCCTAGAATTATTATACCTTATACCTCACACCAAACGATTCCTAAGAGTTATATAAAGATTTGATAATTTTCTACTTAAGAAAATCTTACTCATATGTAGAACTTACTTTCATCCCTTGCGACACCGGGGAGTGAAACACGAAATACATAGTCATCCTCGGATTCAGCAATATCAACTGATCCAATAAGTGGTCCAACCTTTCCCAATAAAGCAGATCCAGTCAGTGCAACCCCACCATTAGCATAATTTATGAGATTATCCCATTCCTCTCTGGCTGGACAAGCAGTGAAAAAAATCATTGCAGGCTGACCCCCAGCATGCTGATGAGAGCTGATATGCTTGGAATCAGCTTCAACTGGGACTGAACCAGTATTAATGTCTGGTGACGCTGAAGCATGATAACCGTATGGTAGAGGAGGGCCAGTATATGGAACACAACTTATGGGGGCCACATTAAGTGGTTCAGGATGCAGCGGAGTTGAACCATTATTTTCACCATAATTCGGCAAAGAAGTCTGAGAAGCTCTGAAATGCACATGAAAAATGCAACATTAGTTTCCATTATGATAATCGCTAGAATAAAAAAAATACTCCTAACTTGACATATAAAAAGTTTGCTCTCCATAGGACCTAAAACCAATGTAATAAGAGCCTCACTGGAGTAAGAAAATACAGTTCATATGATGCAAAAGTACAGAATGGTTTCTTTATGATTTAAGAAACAGTTTCATTTCATTTTGTGTGCCAGTGGAAGCACGTGCAGGCAAGAGATAGAGAGATCAAAATAGAAGTACCCTCTTAAATGAAAGCATCTCCATGATTGCATATGAAGAATAACTCATTTTCTATTCACAGTCTGTCCTTAGTTTTGTTTTTCTAGCTGAATTATGACAAATCTTATGGCAGGTGACTACGCCATTGCTTTTCAAGCTTATACCTGCTGTAGTTCACACCTTGGTATGCTGCTTAGGTGGTTCCCACCTGATAGTCCAAGTGAGGTAATTACTCCCTTGATGGTCATGCCACAAGGACAAAGATTCGCCATTAGCACTAGTTTAGGCTCATGGTTTGACTGGTTTTCACTTATTATATTTTCACATGGTCTTTCTTCCCTTATCAATAACGAGTTTGTGTATGTTAGAATTATTAAAAGTATATTGTTACTATTATTTTTTAATTATACCTTGTTAGATTTTATATGTAGTAAATGTCTAATGCACTATCCAATGTCAGATTTGGTTCTATTTAACAAAATGCATCTTTTCATTCCAGTTCCACTTAGGATTAAGAAAATGTACCTTCGGTCCTAGGCAATTTCACTGTGATCAATTAGTTCTAGGCAAACAGACAATTCATTTTGGTACCTGTTACAAACCTATGGTCTCACTCAACCCCAAAAGTTAGCTCATCGGAGAAGGACATCCTAGGACCATATAAAGAGACCTCCAATCCCTAAGAGAGCCGATGTGGGACTCAACACGCCGCACACCCAAGACTGGACATCTGGAGCGTAGACTAAATAAGATGGGCACTCAACATTGGTGAATAATGATTAAGATGCTTCTGGCTCTAAAACCATGATATGGGACTCAACAGTACCCTTTCCCAGAGCAGCAAAATACACAGAACAAACCCCAAAAAAAGGACCAACAAACAATGAATCAGCCATACATTCTTCAACAGTTTTCACAAATGAAATATTGTCTCAAGAAAACTCTTCTATACACCTTAATACCACACAACTATTGACAAGATTTCATCTTCCCAGCATACCCTTAACTGAAGTTACTAAAAATTAGCTTTTGAACAAACAACTGGATAACTGTATTTAAAAGATTTTGACCAGGAAAATGGTTACATTCAGCATTACGAAAGTGCCCAAAAGCACTCAAAAAATATGAAAATCAACATCTTCCTTAGGTGTATGCTATTTTAGGGTTTCTACTCTCACCATATTGTGTAAAATGAAATCTAAACTAAACAGCTATGTAAGATATGAATGAAAAGGTACAATACTGATACCTCCAAGGAGATTCCATCAGAAAGTTGTTGAAGAAAAAAATTTGAGAAATTCAACGTGAGGTAGATTCCGGCGACACCCAGATGCAGACAAGCGTCCAACTCTGATTGAGACTTAGGGATATCTGGTAAAAATTCAGCGAGCGGCAAATACCCAAAGATGGAAATTTATTTGAATTTCTTTTACTCAAAAGTTCTTCTGTACTTTATGTTTTAGGGATTCTGTATTTATAGAGTGTTGAAAGCCCTTGCTGACTTTTGTTCTGTGCGGTTTAGTGGACTATATATACAAAATTAATGAATGCATTAGCTTTGTATTAGTAATATTTTTCTAATAGAATCTATCAAACAATTTGAAAAAAATGTAACTAGTCTCTGTTATTAAGGATGTTTTGCATTTTTGTATAAGATCTAATATATATAGGCAGATGTTTAACCATAAATTAAATTTTAATTTTAATTAGACAATTTTTTTATCCAAATTTTGAATATATCTTGCAGGTATTTTCAAAACCTTATTAAATAATTTGAAATTCTGACCTTCAAATCTTTTTAAGTTCTCAAATATTAGCTTGAATTAACTTTTAAATTTTTGGGACTTCAACTCCCAATTATATTTTTCGACACAACTTTAAAAATTTATTTTATATATATATTCCGTTCATGATAAAAAATGACAATTAATATTTTTTGAAGCAGAGCTCCTTAATATTTCTCAAACTTATTTATTTTTTAAATCTATAACCTGATAATAGAATATGTACATTTCAACCATTCACAAGGAAAAATAATGATTTCTTAAGGTTTTTCTTTAATAATAAGTTTTTGTCATTCATTTACCCAAAAAAAATTGTCATTCATTTAAGTTTTGGTGGATAAAAATATTTTTGTTGATAAAGATAACATATATTTATTAGTATAAACTTAACATTTTTTCCTCATATACCTAAGTTTGGGGAATGAAGTTAATTATACGCAATTTCCTTGTTAAATTTATGTGAAAATGTTACTATTGATCAAGTGGTCAATACCTTTTATCTCCAATCTCGAGGTCATAAATTTGAGTCAACAAAGAGAATAAAGTTGAGGAGCCTACAAGGAGGAAACAAAAAAAAAAAAAATCTTTGATTATAGTTTTCTTAGAGGTTAAAAATATTTTAAATTGTTCACTTATTATATAGTTTTTAAATATATAAATGTTATTTAAAATTGTTTGAAGTATTTATACACATATATTCATAGTTCGAGTTAAGTGTTTTGATCATCATACTCGAAACACCTTTGTATAAATTGAGACTAATAAAAATATAATTTATTTTCATATTGTATGAGGAAAATCATATAAACGCACATAACATTCACGGAGTGAACACAAAGGTCGAAGAGAATCAAATCTTTGCAGGGGCATCCTCGAGAAAGAAAGAGGAAACAAGTTAAAGAATCAAAGAAAAATTATAACTCGGTGACATAGGTGAAAGACAATGAGAAATGAAATAATAGAAGAGTCAGGTGCACAAACAAAATTGTATGAATATTATACCACTGACTTTTGTACTTGAAGACTCACTTAGAACTTTTCTATTAACCAGCGCCTTACAATTATAACTTACAAATAATTTATTTACTTCACACATTAGTAAGGTACTATAACAATAATATACCCTTTTTAGAACATCTAGCTAATCTTTACTTTACTTAAGCTTTTGCATACCTAACATAGTGATTCAAGAACTCCGTCGGAACTAAAATCTGAGTTCTCGAATATGCTCAATGAATATATCAAATCTTGACTACTTCATTTATTTTGCGTATTATCTATTAACATTCAAATTACTAGTAAATAAATTTTTAGAAATTAAATTAAAATACGTGTTTTTGACTTCATATAAATTCTACTATATTTATTTTAATTTAATCCCTAAACGGATCTAGTGATCCCACCGGGCAGAGAAATTATACTCCATTATTGTAAACACGATAACGCGTTAAAAAGGTACACAAAAACAAAGCCAGTTTTGAAAAAGCGCGATCTTCAACTTCAATATTCTGGAATGGCATGGCCTTCAATTTCTCATGCTTCAACACCACTGTAATCTCACTGATTCTCATCATCACTATCCTCTTCTTCTTCATCGTCCTCCCACTTCCCCAATATTCCCCAAATCCAATTCACAAATCTCCACTAATTCCCCACAGGTTTCTTTTGAATGCCACCATTTTCGAAGAAAAATCCGACCATTTTGTATGTTCGACCAGCAATTTCACTGACTCCAATGGAATCTTTAACTACTTTTCCTTGCACTATTGTCTCTTTCAAGAAAACCCATTTCTTTCCATCCCCTTTTTCGCCCTCTGTGTATTTCTACAGTTCTACATCCTTATCAAGACTGCCCAAGATTACTTTTCTGTTGTGGTTACTAAGCTTTCTACGCATCTCAGGTTGTCGCCTTCTATGGGTGCAGTGACCCTTTTGGCTTTAGGTAATGGTGCGCCTGATGTTTTTGCATCTGTGGCTGCAGTTAGGGGAGGTCAAGCCAGGACTGGGTTTGGCGCGATTCTTTCAGCAGGGACTTTTGTCTCTGCTTTTGTGGTTGGGTTCGTGGCGATTTACGCGGCACCTTTTGCTGTTGATCCTGCTCCATTTGTGAGGGATGTGATGTTTTATTTGACTGCTGCTTTGTTTCTTTTTTATGTCTACTTAAGTGCTGAGATTTTCCTCTGGCAAGCTATTGGGTTTGTTGCGTTTTATCTCTTCTTTGTTGGATTTGTATTTTGGATGGACTTGGGGATGGGTGGTGCCAAAGAGAAGGGGGGTAAGTTTGGAGGTGAGGTGGGTTTGGTTAGAAGTGATGAAGTTCATATAGGGATTGTTGAGTTCGATTCTGAAAAAGGCAAAGTTATGGGTACTCTAGAAGGTGGAAAGAGGCATACTACAGGTTCATCGCACCTTTTTGGAAAGGTATGTCCTAAATGTTGCTTATAGTTCTTGGTTTTCTCTTTTTCTTCATTAAACTAAGCACAAATATGGAAATGCAAGTTCAGTGAATTATTCATCTTAGCTGGCAATTGTATAGACATCTGATGGATGATTTATTCAGCATCTTGTAACCAAGTTAGGAGGTTAAAATTTCTTACTTTTGTGGTCTGTGACCTTGTCTGTATGCCTGTTGTGCTCTAATTATCAACAAACCAATTGGTATGAATTTCTTTAAGAAGGAGAAGATTGAACATGTGATGGACCAAAAAGACAAAAGAATAAAATGAGAAATTGATGCGAGAGATAAAGGGCTACTAGGTTTGTTGTCATTCCTCCTGTGTAGGAACTATTTCGTTCTGTTGTGCATTGCTGTGAAATATTTGTAACCCCATTGAATTATCAAGATCAAACTGCAACCTTGTATTAGCTCCAAAGCCATGACATAGGAAATGTTTGGTGGGTTAGAGTCTTGTATTATCAACATGACATAATCACATAAACGATCCATCCTATTATATAGCAATAAGAAAAGAAAAAAATAGTACTTTATGTTGATTTATGTTACTTCACAAACTTCGTGGTATATGCTGCCCTCTAGAAATTTGAAGCACATCTGATACGTAGTGCGGATGATTGCTGAAAACTGGCCTCACATTCTGTGCCATAAGTTAGATCTTCTCCTAGAAGGATTCTCTTTGTAACCAACAATGCTGAATGTCAGTTGTGTTGACCGCAATGGTCTTGACAAACGATGGTGCAAAGCTAACTGGTTAGGTGCTTCTAGCACCCTCAAAAGTAAACCATCTGAGATTGGTAGCTTTTTCAAGGTTCAGAATAATTTAGTGGGGAAACTCAGCAATGACTGTAGCAGGTAGTCGCTAATTTTGGAACTAGGGAAGTTATCTAAATAATATTTGAGTGTCAGTGTTGAATTATGCGACAAAACCAGCTTTGGCTTCAGTTCTGTACTTCTGTATTATTTCTTCAATCTTGGAGTGTACCAAGCTAGGATGTAACCGCCGATTAAGTAAGATAACTAAATAGAGCCATGATGGATAGGGTTAAGGCAGAGCTATTCGTCGTTGACTAGAAATAATCATCTAGCATTCTGGTTAGTCTTATCCTGCATCTTATGATGACAAGACACAAGTATAGATGATTTTCCTTCCTTATGTGTTTCTCGAACATCCACTATTCATGCAGACAAGCAAATTTTTACTCCCTCCATTCCCTGTTACTTGTGCATTTTGCATTTCCTTTAAGAAATCAGTAAGTGTTTATTTAACTAAATTATCCTTATAATTGGTACTTTTAAAATTTAAATTTGTCTATTAATGCTTCAATCAGTTTGGCCAACGGTTACTTAATGATGAGAGAAAAAATGGACAAAATAAATTGATTCTCTCTTGCTTATGCCTAAGTAGACAAGTAAAAGGGAAAATTTATTTTTAGTATATTGGACAAGTAAAAGGGAACAGAGGGAGTGGAGTCCTAGATTACTTGGATGGTAAGTTGGAGGATTTTGGGGTCTAAATGTTTCCCTTTTTAGTAATTTCAGAATATATGGGAAGTGATTTTTCTTGTTGATGCATACAACAACATATGCTGTGAAGAGTTGGGCATCTAGTGCTTAAATATCCTTTTAGTACAAAACTCAAGACTCTGTAACAGATAACACCAAATAACAAAAATGCTCCCAAGCACTTTTCCCTAGGTGGCTTCTAGAGATCCCTTCTTGGGTGTCTAGAGCCCCTTCTCTGGTGGTTCTCTGCCATTGGAAACTCTTCCTTTTCTTGCCTTTTCTTTCAGGTAGCATTTACTTAGAACATGGAGAACAGGTTATACTTCAGACAATCTTATGATCTTACAGAATCAGGATCTGCTTCAGAGGTATGGTTTTGAGTTGGTGGAGAGTACCATGATGTCTATCAGGTGTATAATATTGAGCAGGGGAGCTTTACTTTGGTTATGCAAAAGATTAAAGGAAGCTTCTGAAAGCAGGGGGGAGAACTTCAAATCACGGAGATGCAGATACATTTCGACATTTGTTTATTGCTCCCTGAAGTTCAATAAGTACCGTCGATTTATTTCTGTTATCACACTGAAGGGAGTTGATCAGTAATTATTATTCCAGAAAATGCATTAAACGAGGGATGGGGAAATCTGGTAATAAAAGTGGAAAACTTCATTGAGAGAAAAGTAGAGAAGCTAGGGGAATTTATTACAAAAAGGGAATTAAATCTCAATACAATCATTGGGAAGGGGGATTACGAGGGAGCTCTTCATAACAATAATGTAGCCTGAGCACACCTTAAATGGTGCAGTCCCCAAAGTGACACTGGCCATTATGGATGTCAAAATGTGGAGTGAACTGCATGTACATGCTTTTCGAGTGGAAGGAAGGAAATGAATAAGGGGCAAGCAACTGACAAACAGAAGAGCATGCCTAAGAAGTTGGATTACACTCCTTCTGGAAGTTATTTTTATATTAAGCCATAAGAATTATGCTGACCATAACATTTCTCATGGCTCTAAACTCTAAATTGATAATAAATGTAACATCCTACGTACCAAGTATCTTTTGATAAGTGAGTGTGTTTTATGTGGGAATATGTTCTCAGCTTTTTACTTACACCATGGAACTCTAGTATTGTGTACTTTTGAAGTCTTTTAGGTGCTTCTTGAGATCCCCTGCGTACTGACCAATTTATTTGCAAGCATGCCTATTTTAGGTACAGATATTTGATCATCTGGGTTCTAGCTAGTTGTTTATCATGGGCAGTTCTAGTCAAGGAGATTCTTTTCCCCATTGGTTCGGACGTATTTTGCATTGTGCTTGGTTGTCTATGTCAACTTCTGTATTTCAGCGATATTTTTAAAGAAATGTTCTTATCGAAGCTAGTTGCTTCTGCTTCTTTCTGCAATCCATGTTATTGACTAGATCTTTCATGAAGAATCCATCAGGCACACACAAAATCCATACTTCTATTTTATGAATTTTGATGGTGTTCACAGCATCTCAGTTTGTAGTCTGTAGCTATTTTAATTTTTTCATTTTAATTTTTCTTTTTTGACAGGTCTCTCTAATCTGGAAACTTCCTGTCTCGATGCTCCTTAGGCTCACTATACCACAGACTGCACCTTCTGAATGGAATAGATTCTATTTATCTGCCAACATTGCTCTCTGCCCCCTCCTACTTCTGTTTTCCTGCAAATCTTTCGTGCCATTAAATCATCCAATCTCTTTCCTGCTCTCAGACATCCATTTGCCTCTTTGGTTCATTGTACTTTGTGCTACTTGTTCTTTGGCTATTCTACATTTCATTGTTGAAAAGGAGGCCCCTAAAACTGAGCAAATGCCTGCAGTTGTTATAGCATTTGTGATGAGTGTATTTTGGATCTCCACAGTTGCTGGGGAACTTCTCAACTGTCTTGCAGTTCTAGGAGAGCTCCTGAAACTGCCTGCTGCCTTTCTTGGTTTAACGGTGCTTGCATGGGGAAACTCAGTTGGTGATCTTGTTGCAGACGTGGCTGTTGCAAAGGCTGGCCAACCGGCCATGGCCATGGCTGGATGTTTTGCTGGGCCAATGTTCAACATGCTTTTTGGGCTTGGAACTGCTTTGGTTATGCAGACAGCAAATGTATATCCAGAAGCTTATGAGCTTCATCTCCACGTGAGTATCGTGGTTGCTTTTGTTTTCTTGCTATTGAGCTTGATGGGATCTTTGCTTTTAGTGACTTGGAATAGGTTCCGGGTGCCAAGATTCTGGGGATTTTGCCTAGTAGGACTCTATGTTGTTTTCATGGTAATAAGCCTGATCATTGCCACGTTTTCTGCCTGAGGTTTGGAGAGACAGAAGTGTTGAAAAGTCGCCACATATAAGACGTTGAGCTATAACAGTTGATTCATCCATCACTGGTCTGGAACCATGTGGGAGCTGCTAAATTCTTGAAGATGAAGTAGGTGGCAGTTATTAGAAGTGCGCCTTTACCACAACATCTAGGAAATGATTATGTTGATAGCCTTCATTCACAAACCAGTTAGATATCCTATTGGTTTCCATGCAAGAACATACTTAATAATTCATTTTTTCAGTTCATTGTTGAGTGAGTAAAGTGAGCTGGAAAGCATAATCCACTAGTTGTATAGAAAATTCTGGTCAACAAGAAGTTTTATGTAAGCCAGTACTTTTTTTCTTGTGAAATTGAACAGAATTTAGAGAAAAGTGCTTAACTTCGTATTTATGCAGAACTACTCAAATCATATCATATTCTCATTGTTGGATACTGAATTTGAATGAAAAATAATCTTTCATTCAAATTCAGACGGATCGATAGCTCCTTTGTAAGCGCTTGTTACATTATTTTGAGCATAGGGAAATCCATTTTCGTTTCTTTTGATTCTGCTCTTACAAAAATGTTAATCGAAATTACTTGTTATTTATTTAGTTTTGTTGGTAAATCCAGATTTCTTGCTTCTTTTTTTAATACTGCTTAGCTCTCTGGATAAACATTGTTATTGTTGATTTTGTGTTACGTGATTAATTGTCATAATTGAGTTAGACCAAGTAATGGAGATGTTACACCCAGATTGATCTCTAAATGTGGGTCAGCCTGTTTAAGCTTTTTACACCTTACCTTACTTGTAATTGAACAGGTAAGGTGATTCCATTGACACCAAATTACTACTATCATAGACATAAGCTAGGTTGCAATTTGTACAGGTACTAGCTTCCTAATTAACAAGACACTAATTTACCCTATTCTATTGAGATTAGGTTTCTGCTTTCATTACGATTCCCTCGAGAATTCCATCAGTGCCAAAAATACCAGAAAATTCTTGAGGGTCAACTGGGCCTGGCAGCTTGAAAGAGATGGTGAAATTTCCTGTTGGACATAGGTTCTGAGTTTGCATCTCGAATACTTGAGAGTACTTGTGGACTGTCCTATCACCAGTTGTCATTCCCCTAATCAATACTTTACCATCAATCTCCACTTCACAAGTAAATTCTCCTGCGCTAACCATAAATTTTGAACAAATTAGTCCTGATCGAATCCAAAATCATCAGAAGAATGCAGTACAATTAAGTAGCGAAAGTACCAACCAACAGAACAGTGATGATAATCAGATGAAGGGCTGCCATATTTTAGAAGGGTTTTGCAGATCAAATATGTCGAAGAATTAGTAGCTGGGACTTATTTGCAAATTCAGACGTGAAAAATATTTAATATCATGATTGTAACTTACTTTCATCTCTCTTTACTCCGGGGAGTGATACACGGAACAAGTAAGCGTCCTCACTTTCTCCTACATCCAAGAGCCCGAGAACTGGTCCTATCTTACCCTTTGCTGCACTCCCAGCCACTGCAAATCCACTTTTAGTAGCAGCAACAATGTTACTTAGCTCCTCCTCAGAAGGGTGAGAAGGAAGGAAGACAATACTAAGCTCTAAATCCTCAGAGTTGGTGTGCTTTGATGATGGACCTATAGACTCTTCCGCCAGAGGACTGACATCCTTAAAGGGACTACTAAAAGGAGTACCACCAGATTTTGTAGAGCTATCTGGTGGTGCATCAGTAAACTGGCCGACACCATCATTCTTCAAGAGACTTCTACAAAGTGTAGTGTCAAATTGTCCATTGCGATGAGGTGGCATATTACTAAATGACCCATCACAAGCATCCTTCAAGAGACTACTAAAATGTCTAGTGTCAGATTGTCCATTGCTATCAGGTGGCACGCCATTAAATGGTTCATCACAAGCATCCTTCAAAAGACTAGTAAAAGACACATTGTCAAGTGGTAAATCATTAAATGGCTCAGTACATGAAGGCGTCTCCTTATATGGTAGGCTACTAGCAGCTAATGATGCATATTGGAGGATATCATCGGGATTGGACATCTCCGTTTTTCGAATATTACTTAGAGCTTCGTAATCAACATCGGCCTGTGATTTTGTGCAATCTTTGTCCATGACCAGATGTTCTAGACCAGTGAGCTCTTTGAACCTCTTAACACTATCTGGTTCAATATAACTGGTATCAGGGTCATTGATGAACACAATGTTTGCAATAACATTATACACATCACAGCATAAATGGGGATGCAGGCTGGTAGAAAATAGATCACAAAACCGAGGATAAGCTGCTGGTTGTTTGCGGTAAAGAGTAGGAAGCTTTCCATGAAAGTACTGGTGCAGCCACGGTTGTGCCAGGACAACAGACCGGTCTGCCTTTCTCAATGCATGATAGTAAACCCTTTCTACTTCTATGGTTCTTAGGCATGAACCGGCTAGTTGATTGGAACTGTATGGAGGTAGGCCTAGACCTTTTCTTTGCAAAACTGACCTTTTGGGATATTCTACCAGGAGATCTGGTCCAAAGTAGGTTCCAATGATGAAGTAAAGGAGGAAAAACTGATCATCCGTTGGAACCAATCCAGTGAAGTTGTTGTCCATGCTCGATGGAAAGAGTAAGAACTCTGTGATTAATCTGTTTCAGATGAAATGAAACAGATAAAAATATTGCACTCTAGACTAACCTTAAGTTAAGAACACGGTTGAAACATATAAAATGAAGACAGTAAGTAGTGAAAAAAAGTAAACATAAGCAATAGAGGTTATTCACCCCAAGATTGATGATATGTCATTATAGCTTGAAGCGAGTTCAAAAGATCAATTATATGGAGTTTTTACTGCCTATTACATGGATTTCGCCAACGGAAGGTTGAAATCAAGAATGAATTGATGGTTAGGACGACAAAGACACACAAAGGATTAGTAATTTAGATTCTGTTAGTTATCCATGAGGATATTTTTGTACATAAAAGGGGAGCCTTTTAAGTAAATGCACCAGAGCATACTTGCATTTTCCTAAAATATAGTTTAGGCTGCCTATCTGTTTTGACACCAAAGTAAAAAAGTGAACAGAAATAACTTAAAATTGCTTCACTAGGCTGGATTTAAGCATGTACAAACACAAATTAAGAACAATTTCGACACTAGATCAACAAATTGGCAAGTGACAGTGTAGATTTACTATGCAAAATCCACATGCAACAACTCATTGATGATTCTTACATGCAAGAACACTAAAAACATGATAGTACAAATCCAAAATCAGAGAAAAATTGACAAAAAAAGACACCAATTGAAGTGTAAAATTAGGGATATTATTAAACTAGGATATACAAAATGTAAAATACAACTCTATGTTTTTCCCAAAAATGAGAAATCAATAAGTGAAGTGTAGAA
Organism: Solanum etuberosum; assembly: GCA_029582245.1. Classification (NCBI taxonomy): domain Eukaryota; kingdom Viridiplantae; phylum Streptophyta; class Magnoliopsida; order Solanales; family Solanaceae; genus Solanum; species Solanum etuberosum. Next base: position 93,886 of record JAJONR010000786.1, read on the forward strand.
AGCATACCACAATGAGTTCTCCTTCTCCAGATTGTAAGTTGAACTGCTATGTCTATTTGCTAGTGCCACAAAGAAAGCAACGAGGCTTTTTCAGAAATCAGTCATCCCACATCAGTGCCACGCGTCCTTTATTTGGTTATGCAATAATAATATTATATAAGAATTGTTATTTCTTATACGGTAAATAAAATAATATAAGATGAGTATTGACATGTTCTATCAAATATTAAATTGACAACTCAGCACAAATAGGTAAAAACATTAATTTTCAGACCAAAAAAAAAAAGAGAGAAAGAAGGGTAAAAACAAGATTTGACTAGAGCAGGCGTCTAAGTCTTAACTCTTAAGCGTTAAAAAGCCCATTTTCACATATTCCACTTTCTCAGGAGACCAAAAATTTGAAGAAAATCGGGAGCAAAGATGCATTCATTTGGGTACAGAGCTAATGCTTTGTTAACATTGGCAATCACCATTCTTGCGTTTATGTGTGGAATAGCTTCTTTCTCCGACAATTTCAATTCTCCGATTCCTACAACTGAAGTTCAAGTATACCCACCTCCTTAAAAACCCTACTTGAATTCATGTTTTCCTTTTGTTAACTTTGTCGATTATAATTAGATCTGTTGATTTTGTAAATGACCCATGTGTTTGATCGATTGATTTTCTGCAGGTTTTGAATATCAATTGGTTCCAGAAGAAACCTGATGGGGACGATGAGGTATTTTCTTTGACGAAAGATTTGTATCTGTCGATTTTGATCAAGGGTTTTTCGTTTCGGATTAATTTTTGTTGAATTTGGTATGTGAGATTGAGAATTGGGGCAAAAACTGGTTGAAGTATGATGGGTTGACCTTTCTTTTTTCTAATAATTTCTATTTTCAAATTCTTGAATATGGGTATTGCTGGATTCTTTGAGGAATCAGGAATCTATATGATCTATGTGCATTCTTGGTAAAATTTGTCTGGTTTCTCATTTGAGAATGGAAAAATCTTGAGATTTTCTGTTTTGAGGTAATATAACCATAAAACTGTTCAATTTCAATTACTAGTTTTGATGCATATATGTATGAACATTCTTTTGTACTATCAATTGTATTCTCTCCATTATATACCCTCTTTATCTCTTTTCTTTTTTTCAATTTCAATTTAGGAGATCCTCCTAGTTAGGCATGAGTATCAACCTAAATATTAGGTGTTTATATTATATATAAATATTTCTTATATTGTAAATTGTTTTAGTCTGATTTAAAACTAACTTGTGAAAAATAATCATGAATTGTTCGTTAAGGTTTGAACTAATTTTCTCTAAACCCCCATGATATCACATTGTTCTTGAAAATACTAATAGAAGTTATGAGTTATGACTTTCTTCACCACTCAAACTCACAGGGATCAAACATGGTCACCGTGTAAACCCAACAGAAAATCTTAACAAAGGTTTTCGAATGAAACTTTGATGTAATAATCCATACAGATGGTGCATTAAATGATATGGCAGCGCAAAAGAATCAGTGAATTCCCCGATGAAATCACAAGTAAATTGGACATCATTCATTAGATAAAGACAACCAAATAAAACAGTCATACTATATACCTGTACAGAAAAAGGAACTAAGTCAGCTAACTCCTTAGAGATCCTCTTCTTCTTCTGCATTGTTTGAGTGCCTTGAGGCATTCAACTAAATCTGCAGTTCCACATTGTAAAGATAAAGCTATCATATGTAGTACTATTAACAAATTCCCAATTTCTTAGAATATCTATTGGTTTTTTAGTCTATCCTAAATGTTAGAATTGCCCGTAAGTTTCCAATATTAACTTCAATAATAGAGTGCTAACTAAGCTTACTCTTAGAGCGAAAGGACCGTAGGCAACTTTTGAGTAAAACTTTGGAGAAAAAACAATCTTCTATTAGTATTTTCATGAATCTATGTGCATAAAAAAACAATCTTACGTTTTTTTAGATCTGTTGATCATTGAAATATCATCAAAAAATATGCTAGCACATTATATTGCCTAAGGTGTCAGTTTATTTTCTTTATCTAGTTGATCTACATGAACTTGGTAGCTGCTCTTTTCTTAAGCTTTCTAGTTACCATGGTTGATTAAGTGGTTATATGAACTTAAATTTTGAAAGAAGTTTGACTATATCATGTATACTTTTCCTTTTATGCAGCTCAGTTTGACCTTGAACATATCGGCAGATTTACAGTCATTGTTCACGTGGAATACGAAGCAGGTTTACTGTCTACTTTATTTGCACCATAGTTTGGATTTCACTCTTTTAACCCTATTACTTGGGTCTGATTTTCTTCTATGTAGAGTAAGTATGAAGGTGTGGATGTATCGATGTGTATACATCTTATGCTCAATTAAGCTAATCTCTAGGACATAATATATGTATACTTTTCATCCCTGTTCTAAAACACTGGAGCTCACTAGAGTGGAGTGAGAGGTGGTCATATTAGATGTTGATGCCATGGTCAACACTCTGGATTACAATTTACAGGATGTGGAAATTGAAAAATAGAATGTAATACACAAATTTACCAGGCTATTAGTGACTATATAGAGCAGTGTCAGATAGTCAAATCTATGCCTTCTTGTACAATTTGTTGAAGTTTGCCCAGTAAGTCCAATGACTTGGTGCAGTATTTCCTCTTTCACCTTTTCTTTTTAGTGAAAATTAAAATGAACTTAAAATGATTTCTGTTGCAATGCTTGTGAGAAAGCTGGTTGTATTTAGTTTCCTCCCTTTTTATTTTCCTTGAGAATTTGGAGGACGGGATTTTAGTGTCTTACATCTTCAATATACCATATATTGAAATTCTGTCACCTAACATGTGTAACAAGAGACTGGAATAGTTCAAAAAGAACACGACTACGTGCACTAAGTTTCCTAGATGTTTGAATTCAAAGTTTTGTAGTTTTAACTTCAAACTCTTTAAGAGATATGTTGGCATTGATCGGTCAGATCTCTGTTGGTCGGATTACCTTTACAATTACTTGTAGCAAGTGTGCAATTCTAATTATGTTAAAATTTGCAGGTGTTTGTATTTTTGGCAGCTGAGTATGAAACTCCAAAGAACGCTCTAAATCAGGTCTATCTTCCATTGGTTGGGAACTGCATATAATTAATATCCTCCTTGTATTAAATTTACTAGTTAGATCTTATTTGAGGCTCGTGTCGTTGTCTGATAAATGTATTGCAACTGAAAGTAAGGCTTAGCAGTATGTATCGGCATATCTGCCCTTTGCTTCTCCTTGTAAATTAACAGTCCCATACTTTGTTGTCAGTGATAGGATTTTCCTGTAAGTATGAGTATATGCTTAGTGAAACCTCGTGGTGCTGTCTTCTCCTAATTTGAGGAGCAGGCTGTAGAAGTTCCAAGGATACGTCAACTCATTAATTTTTTAGGACCTGCTTGAGAATTTGTTTTTGTATTTTGTTTTCCTACCAGAGGAGAGTTTGGTTTGATTCCTTCTACTGACCTGATTGTTTTACTAACAGATATCTTTGTGGGATGGTATTATTCCCACCAAGGAACATGCAAAATTTTTGATTCACACCACAAACAAGTATCGATTTGTTGATCAGGTTAGTTTCTGAAGCATTTTGCTTTATTCTGCTTTCTTCTTCATCTCATGATTTTCACAAGTACCTTATTCCTTGTTGTAGGGAAGCAACCTCCGTGGTAAAGCTTTTAACCTAACATTGCACTGGCACGTTATGCCAAAGACAGGGAAAATGTCTGCGAACAAACTTGTGATGACTGGTTACCGCCTGCCAGAGACATACAGATGATGATTTTTTTCCTTTGTGCAATTTATCTGTAACTTTAGCCTCCACTGATAGGAAGGGGAAAATGTGCTTAAATGAGATGATGAGATGAATAGGATAATTTTGTCCCGGATAATGTCAGAATTGCTGTTTATCGGCCTCAAATTATAATATTGGTACTTTAGACCTTTGATATCAGCCGTTCTTTTATGACTGTTTTGTGTGACTAAAACCACTATTATTTCCTTTCTTCCGGTAGGAGATCTATAGTAGGCATTTGAACAATATTGGAACCAAGTGTTTGAAGTTGAAACTGAAAAAAACTTGTGGAAAGAGATAGCTAATAGTGAAGTTTCCAGCTGCAGGCCATTTTGTGTGGATGTCTCAGCGGTAGAAAGTATAATAAGTGAAAAGGAGACTTGTTACTGTTAAGGAAAAGGAAGATGTGATAAGGTTATGATGAATCAGTTGGAGGTCATTGAGAAGGATCAAACAAAATAACAATGACAACACTACACGGGTTTTGCGGAAATACTTTTGAAGCAACTCACAGAGTGAAGTTTATCATCAAAATACCATGTCTTAAAACCTCGAATACACAGGAATTGTCTTGTTTACAGGATCCCTGTTTAGCGTCATTGATTTGACGAGAGACAAAAGCAAGCCTGACATCCATTAAAAATGACAAAATAGCTCAAATATTGTCTCTATCCATAACTGAAGATAAACTAGAGACCTTTCCCACATTATAAATGTGCTTGTTCATTACCATAGAAGGTAATAACAACTTCTCTTTTTCTAATCAGTCTCTCTTAATATGGCATCATCAATCTTTCTTACTTTCTTAGCACTCTCAAATCTCGTATTCCTATCACAATCACAAGTTACTAGTGCTCCCTTCAAACCTGACGGCCTTGCTTTGCCGGTCTTTAAGGATTCTGCCACAGGTCTTCACATAGCCAACATCACAAAAAGAACTCCCCAGCAATCAATCCCATTGCTGATTGACTTGAATGGCAGGTTCATGTGGTTAAATTGCGATAAAAATTACCTCTCATCAACCTATCTAGCCCCTTTTTGCCACTCAACTCAATGTTCTCGTTTTGGTTCTCATTCGTGCAAGAAATGCTTTTCCACTACACCTAGGCCTGGTTGCCATAACAACACTTGTGCTGTTACAACAACAAACCCTTTAACTAGTCAAACTGCAACCAGCGAAGTTGCTCAGGATTCTCTCTCCATTACTCAATCTGGTTCAAATTTTGGTCCTTTAGTTACTATTCGCCACTTCCTTTTTGCTTGTTCACCTTCATCTTTGTTACAAGGTCCTTTTCCTAATAATGTCCAAGGAGTAGCTGGATTAGCCCATGGTTCAGTCTCTCTCCCAATTCAATTCGCCTCTCATTTCGGATTCCCTCGTCAATTCTCCTTGTGCTTGCCCTCTTCCTCACAAAAAAATGGTGCAATCTTTTTTGGGACTAGTGGATTGAATGGAACACAAACAGGTAACTTAACCTACACGCCAATAATCATTGGTTCACAAGGCGAATATTTCATCCCAGTGAGGTCAATTCGCGTAAACAACAAGCCTGTCCCATTGAACCATTCATCTTTAATCTCAACAAGGACTAGAAACTTTGGTGGCGCGATGATTAGTACTACAGCACCTTACACAGCTCTTGAACACAACATTTTCACAACTTTCACTCATTTTTCGCGAACCAATCCTCTGGGATATCTCAAGTGAATCCAATATCACCCTTCGGATTATGTTTCAATTCCAATAACTCTTCGAGCACAAATGTTCCAAACATTGATTTTGTGATGCAGAACAAAAATGTTACATGGACCATTGTTGGAACAAATTCAGTAGTTGAAGCACGACCAGGTGTGTCTTGCTTGGCGTTTGTTGATGGAGGACAGAATCCAAAGGCTCCAATTGTGATAGGGGTGCGTCAATTGGAGGATAATTTTGTTGAGTTTGATTTGGTCAGGTCGAGATTGGGTGTGAGCTCTTCGTTATTGTCACGTAACACTAGTTGTTCTAACTTCAATTTCACCTCCAAATCGTCTTTCGTTAATGAAATGGAGTGAAAATTGAAGAAAAGTTTTATTTCCTTAAGTATGACTCTATCTATGTTCTTGTGATATAGTTTAAGGTCTATGTAATTTTAGTTTAAGTTTCTTTTGTTGTTTTTTTCGTCCTAAGATGCAAGTGTACTAGTTTTGAGTAAGGAGTGTTGTGGATTTCAATAGTATGTCACATATATAAACACACAAAAAAATATATCCCTTTTTGTTTCTCTAGCTAGTTTTAACACATGTATAATATATGTAGATTAGTTAACGATTATAAATATTTTTGATCGAGCAATTAACTGTGTAACTTTTTTGAGTAGACAGAGAATTAACCACAACAAGAAATTAATCCTTAAAACCCTTTTCTCTTATATCTGTAGCTCTTCTTTTTTTTTTAGACAAAAGGGAGATATTTTATATATAGTTACGTACTTAATATTACATTATCGCTATTAGTACTTGCGATTACAGATAGGTTACCAAAACAACCTAACTTATTACATGTAGATCATACTACTATTTTACTAGATGATACTCCATCTTGATCAGCCTTTAGTTTCTTCTTTGCTACATCTGGTGGAGTTAGTATGATAAGTGGATTAGTGGTCTGTGTTAGCTTGGAACCAAATCTGGACAAAATGTCAGCTACCTTGTTCCCTTGATGGGAGCTATGGCGGACCACTAAATTCCCCGACTTCTTCAAAGTTGACATGCAGGACAAAATAGTAAAACTGTAAGTTAGATGTATATTCTCCAAGAGTTCCATGATTTCGATAGAATCAGTTTCAATTTCAATTGGCATCAAATTGTACTTGTCTTTTATGCTTAGAAAAAAGCACCATCAATGTTGAGGTTGTAAAATCCGATGGGGTGGGGGGGACCATTTGATTTGAAGATCAACAGTAGCATTATGATTGCTAGGGGAATGAAGTTCATTTGCATCCAAAACTAGAATTTGGAAGGTGCAATGTTTTATACTCTAGCACTATATAAGTGTTTTGATTTGTTATAATTGGAAGGTATGATATGTAGCTCCAAAATGTGTTGAATATTATTTATTTTAAAATATTACATTAACTTTGAATTTTTCTAATATATAAGTTTTCTTTTATATAAAGAATAGAAATGTGTGCAGGGTGGATGGAATATCACCTTTATAAATAAATTCAAACAAAATCATATACAAATTTTATTGTATAAATTCGAACTACTTATTAAAATTTAGCTTTAAACCAGTAGTTTGAATTTTACCTTGCCTCTTTTACTTAGAATGGTTAAGCATAAATTGTGTCATGATGTTATTTGATAATATATCCTTTTTCATGGCATTTGTTCGTGCCCCTGATAACTTATTTATATTTATACCCAATTTTTCTAATATGCTTTTTATTTCTTCTTGTGTGGCTTCTCTACCCTCACTAATACGGTGACCCACCCTCGGTTAGGGGTGGACCCACTCTTTAGTAAGGAGTGTCAAGAAACATCTCTTCGTTGGAAAATATATAGAGGTCAATTTTGATTTATATGATATTGTGTGTTTTAGTCCCATTGGCCTCATAATTATATTTTTTTACTGCAATAGATTAGTTGTTGATAGCTCAAAAATTAAAAATATTATTATATCCAACACCATACAAATACTTACCAATTTTGACTTATAATGATGGTATTATCTTTGTGCGATATGAAAAAAGAAAAATCAATAGAACAAACAAAATGAAGTCACTATCCGACCCAATAACAATGAAAATGATTTTAAATGGGCTTATGGATTTTAAAGTATGGTAATGGGCTTATGGATTTTAAAGCGTTTTTTTGGCCCAATAACAATGAAAATGAACCCACTATCCGACCCACCCACAAACAAACTTTGAAATTTAGAAGAGCACATTTGTACCTTTTTACCTAATACTTCATTCGTCTCATATTAGTTGATCATTTTCTTTTTACACGATATATTAAAAAATCATCAAAAAATAAAAAAATATTACTAATTCACCCCTTAAAAAAATTCTTGGAAATTTTACAAACAAATGTGAACACTTTCAAAAAAAAAAGTTAATTGCCAAGGTAATATGGAAAAATTTTAATTAATGCTTTCTTGATTTAGTAAAGTGAACAACTAATATTGAACAACTATTTTTAGTAAGATGATCGACTAATATGAGAAGAGTACCTAAACAATTAAGTATTTCAAAGACCAAAACGGCAGATATTGATTAATATAATAACAAAGGTAGCATGTGTTTTCATAAATTATCACAAAGACAAAGTAGAATTTTTCATTTTTTTAACAACCAAATTGCAATTTCCTTTCTGTAATTTATTACAAAGACCTAGACATTACTTCTTGGATTGATGAATTCTGATTTTCACAGAATAAATATATGCAAATCTTCTTTTTTTAAATATTCGTAACACAGAATTCCAGAACTCACGTGTTTGGTCAAAACTTAGGTACTAGTACGTCGTAAATTTGATTAATTAGTTTTTGACCTAACCCAAGAATTATGACACCAATTTAATTTAATATAAGTGCACATGAATGTAATTAAAGCTTTTGCCAGATCCATTATATCTTCACCTTCCTGCCCAAAAAATATCAATCTGATATTTATCCAATTGTCAACACTATCACTACTAACTTTAAAATATCTTACAAAAAAAATATTAAAAAATTGGAATTGTCTTTTTCATCCCTCCTGTAGTTTTTTGTTTCTCCTCCTTTCTAGGGAACTGTCTTCATTATAATGAAGTGGTTTCTAAGAGAAGATTTAACCAAAACTTCTTAGCTACTGTACCAACATAGTTAAACTTCCCCAAAAGCAGAAGAATGTTGAATCAAATAACAATCTTGCTTTCCAAGTGATTCCTTTCCAATTTCCAAGATTAAAATATGTCTAAATTTTGCGACTTCCAAAACTGTTTTTGGGACCAAATAACCTTAAGTTTCTTTGCAAACATAGTCAATTTAATAGAACCTTGATTAGGATCTTAAATTAAAGCAACCTATTAGTAATTACTTTTTAACAAAATTGGGTTTCTTGATGTCAAGCACCAGAATTACTTGTTTAAAAAGTAATAATAGATGGAGCAAAATTCTTACAATTTGTTTTCCGAGACAAAAGCATAGTCTCTCATTACTTCATAATAAGCTAAAGACCAAAACAAAGTACACACCTTTTTTATAAAAAAAACAATTTACATAATACTACAGCTGCCTGTATTCTCATCACTAAACATATGAGTAAAATTATCATGCACCGGAGCTCCCATAGGCGGTGGTGGCCCGTAACTCACGGATGGATGCTGCCGGGCGTACATCATTGGATGGGCACCGTACATGTTTGGATGGGCTCCGTACATGTCATATCCGGCAGGCCGCTGTTGGTTCATCATCATTTGTGCCATGTACTGCTGTTGTTGTTGTTGTTGGCTATAAGGGTTGTTGCCACCTTGCCCCATCCCCGGGTATCCGGCAGGACCACCGGCGGGTAGTCCTTGAGCTGCCGACATATGACCCATCGGGTGATTACCCATTGGGCCAATGCTTATTGGGCCTCCACTTTTTTGACCCATACTCATCATACCATGTGGCCCTCCTTGTTGCATACTGTTCATCATTAGACCTCCATCCATCTTCCCTCCCCCTGCTCCTTTCTGAGCTGCTGCTGCTCCAAAACTTCCGTTATTGTTACCTTTACCACCATTTTTACCAACATTTTGATTCTGGTTCCCTCCTTTCCCCTGTTTTCCTCCATTATTATTGTTCTTGCCACCATCCTGATGATTTCCAGCCATACCCTTCATTTGTACTGGGATTTCAACCCCACCTTTCTTGCCATTTCCACCATTATTACCCATAGGCCCACCCTTCATCATCATAGCATTAAGCCCATGAGGTCCATGACCACCACCCCCACCACCCATAGCAGGCATCATTTTAGTAGGTGGAGGGCCACCAAACTCATCATCAGATTCATCATCAAAATCATCAGATTCATCATCGAAGTCATCAGATTCATCATCAAATTCATCCTCAGGCAGATTGAACTTCACAGATTTTTGATCCTTGGAATTAGGAACATTAGGCATCTTGAAATTATCCTTTGACCCTTTGAGATTCTGCATCATCTGAAGAAACTGTTGGGCATTCCCCTTTGGTGGTTCCTTTTTTCCACCACCACCACCACCACCCTTTTGAGATTTGTTGTCTTTTCCACCTTTAAAGTTGTCCATTTGCATATTCATGAACTGATTGTTCATCATACTGAAATTAGAACCTCCCTTTTGTGCTCCTCCCCATAGCTCTGCATGTTTCCCTGACTTCACTAGCTTCTTTATCATTGTTGCTGGATCAACATTTCCTGTCACTGTTACTTTGCTTTGGTCTGAATCTATCTTCACCGTGTAAACTCCTGTTAAAAAAATAATTTAGAAAAACAGAGACATCTAATCTAGGTCCCCAAAGCATGTGAATATGCCATATATTCCCCTGCTAAACAACTCTAATTTAACACATGGGGAAGTAAATTACCTTCAATCTTCTGCAATTTCTTTTTCACCTTCTGTTTACAGCCATCACAGTGTATATTCACTTTAAGAACACAAGTCTACAAGGAAAAAGATATCATAAGGTACAGAAAACAGAAAAAATGTTCAAGAAATGACTACATAGTTAAGCTGGTTACAGCCTACAGGCCTACTTAACCCCCAAAAACTCAACAAATTCCACATAATATAACTTGAGATACCAAAATATAGAGTACAACAAGCATAAAAAATGTGTCTTGACCAAGTCCAAAGGAAAACAGAGGAGAAATAGAGTTTAAAACTTGTATTAGTGACAGTATGAAACTACTATAAGTTGCATATGAACACTGACATAAAAGTAAATCCAAACAAATAGTAGTAAAACAGAGTGTGCAAGAAATTAGTCATACCTGAGACTTGAGCATTTCTTGTTTATTCATTCTGTCAGCAGATGCAGAATAACAAGAAAGAATGAATGAAAGGACTTGTTCTTATTGTACTATAGTAGCAGAAAAGGGAGTAGTAGTAGTTGAAAATATGAGGTTTGAATGTTGGTTAGGCACTTAAAGAAAGTGAAAAAGGAGTAGCTGAGATTTGAAGAGGAAGAGGAAAGGAAGGCGGTGTGGTGTAGAGGAGTAAAATATTGTTAAAATAAGTCGGTTCAGGTTGATGGGGGTATTTGAAGGAAATGAAAATAAAAGGCAAGTGAGTGAGCTGTCACAGTAAAGAGCAATGTCGGCTTCATCTCAAAGAAGAGAAGACACTCATAGCTACTCTTCCTTTTCTTTTTTTTCGCCCGATATCCGAATCTTACATTATAATTTTAATTAAATTTGAATCGCGTATTATAATTTATTTTTTTATGATCGCATCTCATAGAACATCAAATTGAAGCACCACAATCTTGTTTGGTTATAACTACTGTTCCTATTACAACTTGGCCCTTTCTGCTTTATATGATTAAGAGTGCACTGTTCCTTCTCACTTTTCTATTACTCCAACTGCTGGACCAATTTTTTTTAATTTTCTTTTACTCTTTTCTAAAAGCTTAAAAAAAATCTCTTTTATTAAAAAAATTAGAACATGATTTTTAAGTAAATTATAAGAAAATTTTAAATCATTATATAAGACCTTATAACTTATTATGAATGTTAAGTGACAATCTAATATTTTATCGATAAATTGATCACTATATGATTCGATATTAGACTCTAATTTAAGTTTATTCAGTATAATACATTTCTAAGGATTATATTTATACAAATTCCAAAAATAAGAACAAATTTGAATGGCACTCTGAAAAGAAACATTTTTATAAATTGGTCATTACTCATTAGTGATGATACTGCTTTTTTTTTTTACCTTTTTTTAATGTGTTCCCCCAAAAAAAATACTACTTTTAAATTATAAAATTTTGTATATTAGTTTTTTTTTTCTAATTTGTGTTCAGTTGAATAAATCACGTAAAATAGGACGGTGAGATTATAGGATCTTTTGGGGTTGCCATGTTTTTTTAATGAGTTTTAGTTTTGTTTTGCTTTTTCTTTCGTGTGAACTAAAAAATAGAAGATTTGACATCTGATAAAGCATGGATTATAACATGGGACTTTGAAATTATTTTTTTATTTTATTTTTGATTTGACGGTATTGATTATTCACATTAGAATTTTATTATTTTGAATTTGTATCAAGTAAAGCTTTATTTTTATAAAAAAAAAAACGCTCATTAACAAACAAAATTTATATATTAAAGTTTTAAAATCGAAACCCTCTAATGAAAATAATAATAATTAATTTACCGCACTACATCCACCGAAGTGGTAAGGCTTTGGAACTTTGTGTTCATCAACCTTGAATTTGTTCTTTTTTTTTTTTTTTATCTTTTGGGTTGGCTTCTTATTCCACTAAAAATATGTTAGTATTATACTCTTCTCCGGCTCCATTACATAACTACTACCGGAGAAAATGATAAATATGATCTTTTATTTATTGTATGTTTAAAATAGTTTTTAAAAATATACTTATTTTAATTTTTTAACGTTAAAAGTGAGCACTTTCAGTTTAGTCAAGTATTTAGTAAATTCTTATTCTTGAAATTGTGAAAATACAGAAAATATTTATTAAAGGGAGCTCACATTTGGAAGTACAAATTTTGTAGTTTATTTTTTTTTATCTATTTTAAGAGCCTAGCGCAAATTTTTTTTATATTGCTGTTTTTGAAAACTTGACGAAAGACGAAAAATGTCTACTTTTGATGAAGTTAAAAGATTAAAACTGCAAAATTGATACTCAAGGGAGTATTTTAAACCTACAACTAAAAATAAGTTATCATTTATGTCAATTTCTCCGTAATTAGCTCAAATGATTAAATATTCTAGATTTAATACATACGTTTCTTTTGATTTATTCTCCACGTAACTAATTTTACATACTACAAATGATTATTTTTAAAGTAATTTGATATTTTAAAAGTTATTTTTTTTTAATTATCAGCATATTAAATTACTCTCAAATATTCATGAGACTTACTTCAACTTGTGTACAGTAACTCAGACATCGCTTATTGTAATTTGTGAAGGTCGAAGTTATCTTTCTTTTGATAATTGATAGTATTATAAATCATTTTGATTTTAAATTATCATTGACTATAAGAATTTGACTACTAAAATTTAGTTTTTTTTTATTTCTCCATCTATTCAATCATAATTGGCCCAATTGACTAACTTTAATAATAATGCCTACCTCAATCCATCAAAAATAATTGTGTGCACTTGTTAACTATCAAATGGCTAAGTTAAATACCTAATATATTAGACTAGTTTTGACAAAGAAATTTTGTGATTTTGACATCCAACTCAATTTCATACATTTAACTTACACATAAGAAAGTAATGTATCATTGCTTGGCTTGCACTACTTGAAAATGCTCCTCATATATATTCTATATTTTCATTTTTTTTAATATAAAAATTGAAAATAATAGTTATTCTAATGAGATCAGTATTTGCCATTTTACTCGTATAGCATACCTTTCAAATAAAAAGTCGTGTGTTCCCATTACATATATGGTAATTTAAATTATTGAATTATAGAATTTTTAGGTTGAACGGGACATTACGAACCAATGGACATGTTACACTTTTTATTTTTTTGTCAACCTCAAAAGTGTTACACTTTGACCTACATGATACAATATATATCAACTCTCATAAATCATAATCATTAGGGTATCAAAATTTTCAAAAAAAAGAAATTCAGAAAATTTAAAACGATAGAACCTTTTTCTATTAAATGCATTGTACTATAATTTTATTGACATAAAACCTAACTTTAATGGGACCAAGTATAACAAATGGTGATCAACTTGTTAGTTTATCACGTTAGTAAAATAAGTGAACTAACCTGATATTCAATCTATCATTTTACGTGTTCGAAAATCCTTTCTTTCTTCCACCACCCTTGAAGAGTAACATTTTATGTTCCAACTAAACACAGTTCATTTTTTATTAATCCTTCTATTACACCATAAATATGATTACTATTGCAAATCACAAAAAATGTTCATTTGACATGAAAAAATAAATTGTAACATGCTTTTCTTGTTATTAAAAATCAGATGAAGGCCATGTCTCTATAATAAGTATTGTCATTAAATTATTCACAAAATTTTGTCTCTAGTGATTTTGATAGAAAGATAGAGGACCTTACCTAGGTAGAAAGAGATAAGGTTGTAGGATAAATGCAGTGAATTTAAATGAATTTTGTCCACAGAAGGAGCTATACAAAAAATATTTTTTTGTCCCTTATTACTTGTGTCAGAGCCAGTGCACCTTATTCCAATATTATTAAATAGTCTTCACTAGTTGTTGTATAAATGGTTCACAATTAATAATAGGGTTATAATTTACAGCTAAAATTGTTAATTGTATTTTGTGTATACAAACAGAATAAAGTAGCCACGTACCAGAAAAGGCAGAGAGACACTAGTTTACTGTTGGACATATTATGAAAATTTCATATTATAACTTGAGTGGAAGATAAGTTTTAAAAATAGGAAAAACAAAAAAGGACGATAGAGCTTTATTATAGAAATATATCTTGTTAAATTTAAAGAAACGTAATTAAAATGGGGCACCAAATCCAAAAACCAATCTCCATACCTTGTCTGATATAGACAACCACTATGAGCCGAGACATAAAATAGAGTTTTTAGGGTTGGTTTCGATAATGATATGTTTTTCTCTATGTTTGGACCTCTCTTTTCTGTATTGTTCGAATCAACTTACATGCATCTCAATTAATTTTAGAAAGTATATGTTACTTTTTATCAGCACAAATATATAGTAATTCGATTTAACAAAACTTAAAATTTGAGTTTGAAAGTTCGTGATTTTCCACAATTATATCATACCCTTGGCCTTTGGTTTTGACCTACTTTCCTAATTTACCAAAATAATTGTTCTTCTTGTTTCCTTGAAAGCCTAACCCCGTGAAGAAATTTTGGTTTCTTTTTGCCTAATTGCCCCCCTTTGAAAGCACCACTTTTTTCTGTCAAAAATAAAAGAAAGTTTGAATATAATGGTGTGCCAAAAAAGAACTACCCACTCACTTGGACACTTCACCCAAAAACCATAAAAATCCTTCTTTATTGAATTTGTGCTTTTTCAAACTATTGGCTGGTTTGTAAAACGGCTTTTAATTTGCTATACCAAAAATCTTGATTTTGGAAATTTTTGGTTTGCATCGATCAGTTTGGTTCAGTTTTATATATTATCAATTTGGTTTATAAATACACTAAATTAATAAGATATTTTTTATTGGTTAATCGATTTTAGTCTTTAACGATTCAAATATTTATTAAACAAATATAGGACTTCTCTAATAAATTTTTTGTGACAAGACAATAATGTAACTTACACATGATCACAAATATATAAACAATAATACTAAGAAACATGAAAAGAACTATATATCCATGTGTAACACAAAGAGAAATTAAGAGAAATAGGGTTCTTATTTTAGGTTTTGAGTGACGATTTGTATAATGTGGAGTTGTGAACTCAAAGTAACAGTGAAGTACGAATTGAAGGCTAAATGACAAAGACATAACTAATAAGATATTAAGATTAATATTTAATATTTATGTATACGTAAAAGTAGTAAATTACTAGTCTTAATGGGTTATCGGTTTACCCAATAACCAAATAGCAATAAATCAATAACACTTTTTTTTCGGTTCGATTTTTGCACGCACCCTAGTATTGAGATATATGGTTTTTCTATTTAAATATTCTATGCGATGAATTTAAAAAGTTACATAAATTTTTATTTTGAGATTACAAATATAAAGTTTTTTATTTATTTTTTAAAATTTGTGTACAATTAAACTAATTAAGATACTTAAATCGAAATGTTCAGAATAACATAATATTGATAAGTCTTGAATGGTTAATGGATCAAACAATCATGAAAAGATATAGTTTAGTTTGTCGTTTTGTTGTTATTATAAAATTTCTTTTCTACACTTAGTTTGAGTTATCCGTTAACTTGAGATTAATTCTTTCTTTGATATAATCAGCCTTCTAATTTATATTTTTGACATAAAATTTAAACTCCTTGACTTTGGAACATAACCAAATGCAGCGTTGCAACACTAATTCATCTAAACTCAATATTTCTATATGTCTGTATGTATGTAGATATATGTTAAACATGCAACATAAAATAGGTATAATTTATAAGATTAGAAATAATGAATTTTCATCTTGGTTATGCAAGAACAAATATTACTAGCATTTTAAAGTAACATTATTTGAATATCCTAAATCGAAAAGCTAATTATGAGCTAAAAAACATACCGGTAAATTATCTTTTCTCTATCCCTATTTAAATTTAAAATTTGCTAAAAATATTGGCTCACAGCGCTAACATATTCCCAAAAATATTATCAATTGGAAAGTAAAAAGTGGATTAAATATGCGTTGTGACAAATGCACAAAAGCGTTAGCACAATATATTCAACTAACTAACTTCCCTTTCAAAAATATAATTATGAAGGCAATTTGTAATATTTTATACATGGAATAAATATTAGCTTATGCCTTAATTATAGACAAACAAAAGAAGGGTGACAGAAAGGTTGGATTCATAACCAATATTTTGAGGCATCATAATAATTTCCAATTTGGTTATAACTAAGTCACTTGTGTATCTGTACACCATAATTAAGAGCATGATAGTTCTATATATTTAATTTCAAAGCAAAATAAGCATAAGAAAAGAAGGAATTATTAGTAGATAATTAAGTGTTAAAGGTAAGCTTTATATGGGTGAAAAAGTGAGGGGGACAACTTCCTCTGGACTGAATTATGATGAATTTGAAACATTGCCTATATTTTACTTTCATATATTGGAGCGTGACTAGATTTAAATTCGCATTGGGAGTAAAGCGTCCCCTAATAAAAACGATTTCATACCCAAGGGAACTAAAACTCGATACCTCTTGGTTAAAGATGAAGGAATACTTACCACTTCATCACGATGTATTTGTTACTCTTTTACTAGGTTTATGGCATGCAATCCTAGGATAGTATCGTCAATCCCAAGAACATTTGACACTTGGAAAAAGATCTTTGGCTAATGTGGGATTGAGTCGTTGAGACATGAGATGAGATCACATATATCTATGAGTTTTCGAATATCATACACTTTCGTGATTCACTTATATACCTCCACTATATAAAAATTAAAATGGTCAAAAATAGGGGTGAAGTTATAGTATAATACGAAGTTCAGACGAATCTAGTAATTTTTATATAAACTCATATTTGCATTAAACATTCTAATAAACTTATACTATAATTATTACAGTTTGAATCCATATAAAAAACCAAACAAATGTCCAAAGGTAAGAAAGAGGATGCAAAAACCCACTTTCAACATTTTTGTATGTAAGTAGTTTCTTTTCTTCCTTGGACACAAGTTTGATTTTTTTTAAATGAGTTTCTTTAAATTTAAAAAAAAAACAAAAACAAAAGACTATCGTTTCTTTCACGAATTCAATCCTCAAAATCAAATTTTCAAGAATATGTGTTATTTATATCAACTTTTGTCCTATTTAATTTAATTTTCAAATGCCCCAAACTTTATATTCTAGTTTCACCTTTGAACTCAAAAACTCAAAATAATCGTTGAACTATGCTATGTCATCGTTTAATAGTTTGGTGTTAAAATACGCTTTTGTTATTCAAAAATACTCCTATCGCCAATAGTTTGCTATCCTATTATTACTTAATACGTCAAATATGACTTCTTCCTTTTCTAATAAATATATCATTATTTTACTTTCAAGAAAATTAAAAATGTTCTTAATACAAAATTAAACAAATATCTTCAATTTAATAATTTGATTGAAAATATCTCTGTCGTCATTAGTTTAGCGAAAATAATGTAAAGCAAGAATGGCCGGTATAAAAATGAGAGACAAAATTGTATATCGGCTAACGTTACAAAATGTGTTAGACGTCGGCAACAACGAAATACAAGTCTGCGCCGCCGATTAAGTTGTCATTTTTTTCGTGTGATCGTAAGCCGGTAAGAGATATTTTTTAAACACATCAAAAAGAATAAAAAAATTGATAGAAAACACAGTAAATTTGTTAGAAAATATCAATGAAATTTGTCTTATAAAATTTATTAATCATACGATTTTAAGTAGCTGCATAAACAAAGTGATAGA
The DNA here is from genome assembly GCA_029582245.1 of Solanum etuberosum. Taxonomy (NCBI): domain Eukaryota; kingdom Viridiplantae; phylum Streptophyta; class Magnoliopsida; order Solanales; family Solanaceae; genus Solanum; species Solanum etuberosum. The sequence continues at coordinate 112,015 of JAJONR010000786.1, forward strand.
CTTATCTCCAAAATTAAGAAACTAAATATTTTCTGAAATCAAATATTGAATTACTTCTACAATTAAACAACTAGGTATTTTTAAAAATTATAGCAATAACAAATTTGACATCCAACAACTTAAACATGCGCAATGCCATGTTTTTAGAGGACGATTTAATTTTTAAAGCATGATAAGAAAATGGTTTAGCTACCATAATTGCTCGTCCTATTAATATATATAGACCTGTCTTTGTTACGTTTTATCAAAGATTATGGTGAAGTGATAAATATTCTTTTATCTCTAATTAGATGTCTACAATCAAGTCTGATATATAATTGTTTTGGATAGAAAATATTTTATCTCTAAATTTGGATTTCCTACTACAAATTTGAATTAATCGAACCCAAAGCGAGTATTAAAAAAATAATGAAAAGAAGTCTCCATCAAACCTTAAATGTTAATTAATGATTTGACTAAAAAGAAAACTGGTTAATAAATTCTGCCGTAGAATTTACCAAATATTAGCACTCAAGAATATTATGCCATCAACCAGTCAAAGTAGTCAATGGAGTTGATCGATTATTTTCATAAAATTATTAAAAGCAGCTCCTCCAGGTTGTCGAATCAAGCGAAGAATTAGGTGTAGAGTGGCTAATTTAGTAATTTGAAATTACTTTCTTCGTTCGCTTTTACTTATCAGTAGAAAGTTAATTTTTATTAGAAAATCAATATACAAATAAATTCATGCATGCAAATTTAGGTACATTTACCTTCATACTCAAGTTTCATCATTTTTCTAAGGACCCATGAAGCATTAAAATAATTTGGTTTGAATATTAGGAAGGAATAAAGTTTTCCATGTTAGGAAAAAGGTTAAATTTATTGGAATGGTTCCAAAAGGGAATGTCAAAATAATATAGTACTACATGAGTGATAAATTACTATATTAGAGAAAGGTGATTTATTGTCCAAGTGCACAAAAAGGATAAAAGAGTACTAAACTTGTAAGCTTAACATTCTGATTTATCTTTAATAAATAAATAATAATAAAGACAGTTTGTTAGGAAATATCAATAATAAATAAAAATTTATAGCGTGAAATATGTTATTTTACTACTCTGCCAAATTTTATGTATACATTTTACCATCCTATCTTAAAATTTAAAATTCATTGCATATTATAAGTTATTAGTTTAAAATCTAAAATCCAATAAAGTTAGATCCTAAATTTATTTGTCCAATCAATCACAAGATATAAGAAGGAAAAGGTCTTCGTCTGGACTCTGGTTTCAGCATCCTGTTTCCTGAAGGTCAAATGTGTTTGTTTCACTTTACATCAGTAGCACAGAGAAAATATCTGGAATCGATTCCCTTACTAGATAAAAACAAAATGTACCAACCGCGGTTGGTGTGATGAAGTAATAAGTATTTATTTATTCTTAATCAGATGTTTTGAGTTTGAGTCTTTCTGAAGATGGAGTTATTTTTGTTAGTACGCACGAATATGAATTTAGCCGAGCCTCAATACGAAGATCAAACCGGATGAAAAACCAAAAAGATAAAAAGAAGTTAACGCACGAACTTCTATTAATTGCAGATAACTGCTTTCATTAAGTTTGTCTCATGGTTAACTTCTATAGTAATTAGAGAGAATTACAAATAAGTTTTTAAATCTAAGCCATGAGAATAAAGAACCTAACGATTTATCCTTGGTGAATTAGTAGCACCATCGATCATTCTTTAACTTTATATTTTTGTTTTCAGTTTTCAATTATTACTCAATATAGCATTATGCCACCAAATTTGACTTTTCTTTGACCCATATTAAATGGAAGCAGTATTAATTAGTATATTGTTGCTATCACAATAATGTGAGTGTTATTGTAGCTGCTAGTATGGATACTAATCATGTTCAATTGCACTTCATTATTATAGCAGATAGGAAAGTGAAGGAGGGAGGACCCCAATGAAGAGACTAGACAACAACCAACTGTCCAATTCTTTCCTTTGGATTTACAATTAAAAACAAATCACACAAAAATTATTATTTTAAAAATAGAAAAGCCAGCTATTCCTCTATCAATAATTGACACAGTAGCCATGTGCAAGAAAATAATATTTTACGTCAAATATTGATGGTACTTTTGGTACTTGAAAGCTCTGTGTCCCGTTGATTGTTTGTTTCGTGGTATCAGCCTTTTAATTGAGTTTGAAATAAAAATCAGTGAAAAAAGAATTGAATTCAGATGAACTCGAGTTGAAATAATTAATTTTGTTGATTCTCATGTAAAAAAAATATATTATTTTGAATAACAAGTATTGAATTCAGGTGAACTCGCTAATGTTTTTGGGGTCGAGACGCGTCTACTGTTGTTGGGGGACAAACCTCCCTGTTTGCCTCACTGTTGCCAGTTCCAACTTCACGCCAATCCTTTTGGATTAGGTTTTCTATTACCATCAATCTGGAATCTATTTTATATTATTTTATTACTTATTACCCTATATTTCTTGAGCATAGAGTTTCATTTAATAGTATCTAATTTTGCCCAACTACAAAGTTTAAAAAAGAAAAGAAAATTCTCTACAATTAAATTAAAATATATATGGGAAAAAGTATAATTTCTCATGTCTTTTCTTCAATCTTTTCACTTCGTTCACAGTACAGAATTCCTTTATCGTCATCTCTATTCCCTTTATGAGCAACTTTAGTTTCCATTATTGATTACATACTTTATGCCCTAATTTTACATATTCGAGGATAAATTTAGGCATTTTTCGTAGAATCTACTTGTCATACGTTGGAGCTCCATTGATGGTAAGGCCAAACCATGAGATGATTTTTCAAAGATAAAAGAATGAATAACCAAAAGAATAAGTGTTTTCCTGATATATATTCATACTCTTTGGATAAGCCAAAGAAGAATTTGAGCAATTCATATACGCAAAAACTACCTAATCCCTTTTCAAGTTGGTATATCCGAAATTGCAAAAGATTCGAAGTTGTTAGTTTGAACTGAAAAGGGGAATACTAGTATCAAATGAACTTATTTGCTTTTTCTATTTGTGCCGAAAGTATACAACACTCTATCCAAACTAAACTTGTACGTTGTTGTTTTGAAAGTTGTTAATTTCCTGTTCCTTTTTCTAAAACAATCTACAGAAAAGATAATAGTATGTTTTACCGTATCGTTACATTACACTAGCTGTCCCATTAGGCCATAGCCGTTGACAACGTTGTCACCTCTTTACTTCTTTCTTTTTTTCTCCTCACCCTTTGTAACAAATTTCTCACACAAAGCAAAAACTTTTTCTGAAAATGTAGTAATTAATCCATTGAAAAAAAAAAAAAAAGCTTTAGGAAACTTACATTTTGGTTCTTCTCAATGTCTTTTCCCACACTAGTTATATTCTCTCTTTCCCAACTTTGACTCTGCAGTGGAAAACCCCAAAAAAGTAAAGGACTTAAAAACTTGCTACTACTATGTTCAAAGCACACTTTTTCCTCCTTTGGTGTCAAGAACATGAGAAACATGATCCAGTGATGCGTCAAAGTTCAAACCTTGGGATCAGAGCATAGACACTTTTGCTTTAACGTCATTCAAAATTGTCTCCCCTTCCAATCTACTTATTCCCATTCAAATATATTTTCAGACAACATTTCAGCCTTTTGTCTTCTCAAAATCCTAGTAGAGCCAAAGCCTAGATTCTTCATGTGCTCTTTTCATAGCTTTACTTGCAGTACAAATATTCCCACTTACATCACATATGAAAACGGGAAATGCAAAAGGAAATAAAAAGAGGAAAGACAAGGGGGGTCCTAAACCCATTTAACTCAAGAAATAAAGGGATGAGATAATTAGTTTACAAATTTCCTTTAAGAAAAAGATGAAAATCTTGACAAAAACTTTGTATTATTCACCGTATTATGTACAATCTCTGTGCTATACAATCACACGCTGAATAGTACACCAAAAACACAAACCTTCGACTGTCACAATATCCCAGCTTATGATGCAGCTACAAAGCAGAAAGGGAAAATATAGGTCAAGGTTGAAAACAGAAGAAATAGAACCTCTTACATCACTCATAAATTTTCTGTGTTCTTAAGAAATGTTTAGATTAGTTTCGACATTATCAAACAATGGACTCTTATCATCTAAGTTTACCTTCGTTGACCTTAATCTCCAGAAGTTCCTCAATGGGTTGGCGGCATATGGGGCACTTATTTGATTGATGCCTCAGTTCTTTGGCACACTCACCACACAAACACTGCAAAATTGAAACACCGCAGTTAACGGACATCAAAGAGGAAAAAAATTGAGAGGTCACAACTATAAAACAAGAGAACTTCCTGCTAGGATAGTATATTTAACACTTCATTCTCTTGCTTTCCTATGTTTCTTCTTTTTCATTTTTTATTTAATATAAGGGCAATTTAAGAAGTTCCCACAGGAACTGATCAAAGGAGAGATCAAATGATAAAATAAAGCATTCTCAAACACTACATACATAGCTTCAGAGGACACTCAATCAGCAGCTAGCTTTCAGTCCCTCTGGGTTCTAAAAACACAAAATATCTTTCCAATTCTTGTGAATATCTAATGGTCATAAAACAGGAAGTCAATTTCTCTTCCTTCTATTGAGAGGGAAGAGGGGGGACAATGTTTATCACCCCTTCCCTCCCACTTATGCCACATAATATATCAAAAAAGAAAGTTTTAACAAATTATTATCCTTGAATTATTTACCATTCTAAACATATTAGCGTATTAGTAGTGAAATTCTTTTAAAGCTTTTTCAGTAAGAAATAAACGTAGAGGTAACACTTTCTCAAACGTGATAAAAAACATTTGGACCCCTCTAAAAATTTCAGACCCTTATCCGCAACTCCAGCTCTAGAGGTCAATATATTCCACAATATCAACCTCCAATGAAGTCTGGATTCCAGTATGTTACTGGGAGTACCAAGTCTGCTAAATTGCAACCACATTTATCGGTTTGCTTTTATTAAGTATTGAAGCAACATCTATAACCTAAGAGATCCATACAAAAGTTTTAATACTAGATGCAAGACAACAACCAGTGGATGTGCCTTGGTGAATACCAGAGACATCAGAAATGGCCATGTATTCTCGAAGTCTTCTATGTTATCAATATCCACTAAAACCTATAGCCCATGGTATGCACCTGTAAACTCTATCATGAGAAGAGCCTTCAGTTTTTCCTTATCTTTTTGTTTTTTAAAGGAACAGCTTTACACGAATGTAAAATCCAATGTCATTTTTTCAACAGGCTACAGATAAAAGTACGGGCCAAGAATATTATGTACCAAATTATCTAGACTTATCATATATTTTAACCTTGAGATATTGAAGAAATAAAGCAACTGTCAAAGTTAATGATCATACCATATGTCTACATGGCAAAACTGCCGTGTCTTTCGGCTCAGTCATGCAAATTACACATTCTTTTCCTGACTCCTCATCATTGACATTAGTTTCCTCTGAATTGTTGATCCCATAAATCTCTCTCAGCTCATAGCGAACTCCATCAATCCATAAAATCTGTTTGATCACTTTCACTTGAAAATGATCCTCATTATTCTTCACTAGCACAGCTTCAGTTATCTGTGAATGGGGAGATTTATCCAGTGACTGCCCATCATGCTTCTCATCCAGTGGTGTAGATGGCAGACATGACTCAGCTGATATAACAAGCGGGAAAATTTCTTCTCCTTGGAGAGGCTTTGATAGGTCATTGACATCAAAAAAACCCAGGTCAATTCCAGTTCCAGAAGGCTGGCAAAACTTTTGGCCCACTCCTTTTACAAATGGTATTTGAACAGGCTTGATTTCGGGATAAACTGGATTGAATTTGCAGTTGGGTCCCTCCTTAGCAAAGTAGAAAATGGTGATACTGCAGTCAAAAAACAAAAGAATATAAATGAATTTTATTCTTTCATTTTGTCAAAATAATTAGTGTTACTCCAAGAAACATCAAATGAGTGCCAACCTAGGAAAGCATAGCACCAGCACCACTAACGAAAGTAAGAAGTAGCAATCATTGGAACCAAGAAACCTACGTTACTCAGCTCGGGTTCGGATACAACTATGTGTGTTTGTGTATACACACAGTATAAATTTATCACAGAAAAATATACTCATTTCTATTGCAAAAAACCCCCATCAAGAACAGCGGAAAACAAAAAAAGAGAAACTTAGGACCATATAAACCTTCAAGAGATAGCCATAAGGCTACTTTTCTATTGAAATGCTATTCATGACTCCAAAAAAGTAGTCAACTAAAAGGTCATCGAGGCCCAGCCCTTAAATATTACTCCATCCGTCCTATTTGATGTGACACCATTTTACTAGGCATAAAATTTAAAAAGGGAAGACTTTTGAAATTTGTGACATTTGTGTGACTATAAATCATTAGGGAATTTTAAGGTTAAATTGTTTCTAATTGTAGAAAGGTGATATTCTTATTGGGACAGACTAAAAAGAATAGTGTGCCACATAAATTAGGATAGAGGAGTACTTATTAAGGATTTTTTTCGCGTGATATGTTGACAACTTACTACATTACATTGAGCTTCTCATAGAAACACAAAAAAAGTATCAGATTGATCTTTTGGTGAGAGATGCTCTTTATTTAGATAATGAACGGATTATGTTACTACTAACCAAAACAAATATGACCTCTTTGAGATATAAACAACAAACAATAACAAACCGGGTGTGACCCCACAAGGTGGGGTTTGAGAAGGGTAGGATACACAAACCTTATCTTTACTTTTGCGGGGTAGAGAGGTTGTTTCCGATAGATATATACAGTTTATAATTAATTAAAATACAAAGAGCATGTTGTCATTCAGGAAGTGGCTGATCCAGAAGAACTGCCTACTGGTAACATCCATCTTTTGTGGGTTGTCCCTGAAACAAGGGCTTTTTAAAAACGAAGGAAACAATTTGGTTTTCTTAGACAATGAAGCAGTACATCTAACAAATTTTTTTTTATGAAGGTACATCTTGCAAAATTGAATCAGATGTTTTTATGTGGTGCTAACGATTTAATAACTATTTTTGTAGCCCCAAAATGTTTCAGTTTATGCTCCTACCTATTATCTAGATATATGGTCTAATGAGGCTACTACAAAATATTTACTCATGGGTGGGGCAAGGTCTTCTTTTTTGGTTCATGATTTCTCTTGGGACTTGGCTATATGGTACATCCGGTGGAGAGATTGAGCTTCACATAATCTCTTTAGACTACATACACACCAACCATATTAAGCATTTCGGTAGTGTAACTTGCTTCAGTCATCATCTCAACTCACTGATATAATGACCAACCAAATAAAATAAGTCCTAAACAAAGAAACTAAGGAAAAGAAAATGAGTTGATATAACCTCAGTTGGTCAAGAAGTATATTGCAAATGCACCTAAGGGTGGGGCCTAGTGGTCAATGAAGTGGTTAAGAACCTTGAGGTCTCAGATTCAAAACTCAGTGGAGACAAAAAAACCCTAGGTGATTCTTACCTGGTACCAGTTGCTGGTGGGAGTGACAGGTATCGACTGGAAGTAGTCGAGGTGCGCGAAAGCTGACCCAAACACCACGGTCATCAAAAAGAAAAGAAGTATATTCAAATGCCACGATTCCTAATTAAATTAGTTTTTCATTTGATTGTCTTTTGTATTATTTTAAATCTAGTCTTCATCGAGGAATATATTTGCTGCACTTCATGAAATTCGAGTAAAGAATAGCAGGTTGTGGAGAGACCTTAAAATCACCCTGAGAGAAAGCACTAAATGCCACCAACAAGATGCAATACAGGTCTGATATTTTCCCACTGACCATTTTAGCTTCGGAATTTCAACTTGACAACAAAAAACAGTTACCGTTTTACTAATCAAAGACCAGTCCACACTCATTGGTATCTAATAATTGTTGTCTTTTTCTTGTTAAATTTCTTCATAACAATTTTACTTATTAGGTATTTGTTGACTTCACATTGAGATAAGGCATAGAATTCCAACTAGTCAAAATATCCTCAGATAGTCTAAAGTTCAAGAGAAATTTCAAATAGCAAAAATATTTTCTATGTTACATTTGATTTGTTCCAATCAAATCAAGATTATTTGGAGCTAGAGACTCAGGGGATACATGCTATCTCCCAGAAATCCATTTCCATGTACAATTGGCAATATCGATGTACCAGTTCATTCCCTGGTGCTGCTAACAAGGTTAGTAAGCTGGATTCAGCCATTTAAGATGACACTATTTCCCTGCTGGCATAGTAAGGTAATAGATTCCAATATGTTTCACCAAAACCATCCTTAAATTTGAAAGCTTGATAATCTGTATTCACTATTCCCAGTATTGAGTAACGAGATACATATTAATAAGAGGCACAATATAGTCAATGTCAGCCTAGGATTATTTACAAAGGAAATAGCCCAAGATTGTAAAAGAAAAAGGGGAAATAAAACACTTTACTAGTTGTTAACACATTATTGACCAACAGTTCAGCTCAACGAGGCTCATCAAATTAGATTAGTTATTAGTTTGGAGACCATGACCTAAGAAGTTTTATCTTCCAAAGTTAGGCAAATCTTCAAAGCATTCTAATGTAGTTTTTTCCATATAAGACAAAGCAATGAAAAAGGTCACCTCACAAATAACTCATAGTAATACCTTCCATTAAACTTTTGTCATGACCACAACTACTTCAATATCCTTTCAACGATTGAAGAAACAGAAGAATTTGCATCTAAATACCTCAGTTAAAATCTTAAATAACCAGTTGGATATAAACCAATCATACAAGGCAGCCCCAAAAGTGCATATACTGCAAGTTCTCATACAACATTAAGGAAGTCAATAGTTAACTCTAACACTACAAGTAATCAAGTATTTGCATGGTAATTGTTGATATACCCAATAATTCTGGTTTGCGAGATTTGGCATTTAATTCCATGTGATTCTTTTCAGACACATAGAACAATACTTAACAGTTGACTTTTTCCCGACAATCCAAAACTATCAGGCTTACACAGCTTCATCGACACGATGCAATCCTTCTATCCCTGAGTTCTAAGTTCACATAATAGAACCAAAAGCTATTACTATGAAAGGGATCATAATTCTAACCGATACCACAATAATCCATCAAAACAAGTTAAGAACAGCCAATTTATAAACATAATCATAAGCTTGCAACATTTTTCCAGCTCACTTCATAAGATCAATTACAGATTACTCACTCGTTTTCAATTTAATATACTTTTAATCCTCAATTGCAGGTTCTTCCGCTCAATGGCATAATAATTAACTAAAACAAAAATGAACGATGAAATCAAATCAAAAGATATAAAAAGGTACAAGGATAGACATGATCAAGTACCTTCCATCAACAAGCGCATCGAAAGTAAACGAAACCAAATGGAAATCCTTATTGAATTCATCAACATGAACCCTGATAGTATCCTTATGAACATTAACATCATTCTTAATCTTCTTCGCATTTTGGTGATCCACATACGGCACCGCCGGCAACGGCGGTGGAGGAGGCAGCGGAGGCCGAAACCCACCCCATCCGTTATTACTGTGAGGATGATAATAAGGAGGATACTGATTTTGATAGACTACAGGTCTAGTACCATAACTGGACTGACTGAAACTAAAATGGTAATTCGAATTGGAAGGAGGCGGGTAGTTAGGTGGGGGAGGAGGGGTTAGTAAAGGATAAGGGTTTCGGGAAGGGGGAGGTGTTGTAGAAGCTGGAGGTAAGGAGTAGGTTGGGTGGGGAGGTGGTGGGGGAAGAGAAGGAAAGGGCGGAGCAATAGAAGAAGACGGCGGCGGCAGCGGCGGAGGAGGAGGGTGGTGGAGGTGATGATTTTGATGCCTTTTACTCCATGAAATTCCCATCTCTTTTTTTTAAGAAGCAGAGGAACAGTTGAAGAAGAATTTTGAAGAAATCGGCAGAAGAATTTATAGAGAGAAGGAAGAATGATGAAAAACGTGGGACCCACACGGTTAAGGGAAAGTGATTAGGAAGTTAAGTTGTTGAAAAAATAATTTCAAAAATTAAGCTTTACCAAAACAATCAACGAGTATTATCATAAATTTTTTATATTTTTTAAGAGCGTGTAAAGTCAAATAAAAATAATAATAAAATATTTATCTAGTTATCTTTTTTATTCACATCAATTGATTTTATCTAAATGTTATTGTTGGCTGTGCTTGTTTTTGTGACAAAAGAATTGGAAGTTTCTGATGAGAAGCTAAGAGAAAAGATTTTAAACCTTGCTACTTGTTCAAAAACTTCTGAACCTATTAAAGAAAAAATCTTTAAAACTGATTTTGAATATACTGCTCCCTATTCGTTGACAGAAATTAATAAACGTCTGTACAAAAGATCTCCTGCTAGAGATACTTCTCTAGATGATTTAAAAATTGAAGTTGAAAAATTAAAAAATGAGATTAAATCCCTCAAGCAAAATCAAATGATTTGTGATCATAGAATCACCCAGTTGGAAGAAAATCCACCTTCAGTTAAAGGAAAAGAAATTGCCAGCTTTTTTATTCACATCAATCGATTTTATCTAAATGTTATTGTTGGCTGTGCTTGTTTTTGTGACAAAAGAATTTGATTTTTCAAACTCAAAGAACCTTCCATTTGTTGGTTCAAAGTACAAACAAAAGGTTAATTTGTTTAGCTATGGAAGTTACCAAGTTAAATTAAAACGTCACAAGTAATTTTGATATTTCCTGAGCCCTTTCTTTTAACTTTCCCCATGATTATGATGTCAAAAAATCATTACTTTTATGTTAAGAAAGCTCTGTATAGTTATTGAGTTTATTTTATGTTACTTTGATTCCACAACTAGAATAAAAGTTATAGTTGTAATTTATTTTTCTTGAAAGTTCAAAGTCTAGAAGTATATTTGTTTATAATATATTTCACTATTTTATTGATAAAAATGATTAAAATACAGTTTAACTTTATAAATTTAATAAAAGTGATAAAAGACTTTTCTCTGAACAAAACAGAAAAATAAGCATTTAGCTTATTCAAAAAGTGGAAGCATTCCGTCAAAGATATATCTTATCTTATGAATTTTTCTAACGATGATTATTTGGCATTGTTTATTATTAAATTAATATCGTCACAATACCATTTTGATCAATGTCAAATAAAATAGTTTAGACGGCAGATTGAGGGTCTCCAAGTCTTTTGGTCATTGACCAAACTAAACACGTTGTTTACTTCTCATTATATTTTAGTAGTTTCTTGTATTAATAATCAACATTATCGGGTGATTTTCACGATTTGCTAAAATGTCAAAAAAACATTGACATTAGGATAATATAAGACACAATAACAGCTGATCCAATGTAACTTCACGAATAGGGCGTACACACCTTTTACTCCTACCTTTGGATTTGAATTCTACTTGACATTTGATTGTGATTAGAAAAGAAACATTTGAAATTGAAGTTTGGACAATATTGATAGTAATGGCTTACATGATCATTTTAGACTAAAATAATTCCATTTATGGCAAAGTTTTTAGGTCCATCTTCTTAGAATAATGAGTTATCCCCAAAGAATAATTCAGCCCATCTTATATTACATGTCTTCTAGGTCCATTTCATACTTTAATTTGAGAACCAACTTAGGTCCACCTTATATAAGAGATTCATGAAACATTCTAGCCTCTGGACATGTCTTAAGACCATACTAGGTTTTTATTAAATAGCACTGTTCATTGTTTATTATCTGCTTTACCTTATGCTTAGAGAATATTTTGTTAACGGGAACTCGCAGCTGCTATTTAAAGAATATTCCAATAGATAGCCAACCCCATCCTTCCAATAACTTATGTTTAAAGAATATTCCAATAGATAGCCAACCCCATCCTTACTCATTAACTACTGATTTAGACTCATCAAAATTCAACCAATGAGTAATTTAAAAAGTATATCAAATTTTGGAGTCCATAAGAATTTGGAAAATTTAGATGTTTGATTAAAAGAAGGAATTAGCTAAGATTTGGGCCTACCTATGTCCAACTTTGTACCAGAAAAGTCGTAAAAGTGCTACTACCATTATTGTACGTATCAACTTTTGGACTTCCATATTCCTACAACACTGTTTAAGGGTTGGTTTAATTAGTGAAAAGATATTCCAAATGGGATATGTACAACCACATGGTTACATAATATATATGCATAGTGAAGAAATGTCACTCTCTATTATTCTGTAAGATTATGAAATGTATCACGAGATTATTTCTCATGTCGTTTAATTTCATTCCTATTTGTTTAAGTTCGGACGTATAATCGAAGTTGACTGATTTGTGACAAAAAATTAACCGTATCAAATGGTTACATCAAATAAATATAAATATGAAATTAAGCCGTGTCATTTTTAGAAACTTTTATGGTCTTGATGGTCAAGTATCATGAAGCTTCGATGCAAACATTAGGAATGGGGGTAAATATTTCCCTCTTGCTTAAATTATAGAGCAACTCTCTTGTTGAAATGTCACATGCAATTACTTAGCTGTACACAAATAGGAGTAAACATTAGGTTATAGAATTGCAGCTAATTCACTAAATATAGAGACTAGAGAGATCCCTAATAAGTTTGCCCTGAAATTCAGGGCATATTTTGACCTCAAAATGAACACTAATTGCGGATCCCATAGTTTTTCATAATTTTTTAAGTATTCCCCAGTCAACATGCAATTATAGTACATGTCAATTTTTCCATTTCATTTTTTTTTCTTCCTCATTTACTAGCTCGACCAATTTAGATTTGACACTTTCTCTATTTTAAGGGTGGATAGATTACGATCATTTTTACCACGCTCCTCCTCGATGATTGCACAAAGGAGATGATAAAATATGGGCAGACAGCAAGTTGATTTATGAGCTACTAATAATTTGAAATCTAAAAGTGAATTGAAATTGGGTGCTAGAGGTTCCAAAAAAGTTGTTTCTGTGAAAGCAAGACAGAGACTAGACCTCTATATAATAACAAAGGAAGGGACAGAATGAAGTACAGAGAAACCATTTATATGTGAGTGAATGAGTCATCATGTGGCCATTGTATGTATGTAGGGCAATATGACCTCCTATCAAGGCAAAATTTCAAGCAATCATCTTCATCATGTGGCTCTAAGTCCAATCTACAAATCCTAAAGAAACAAATTCCATATTCTCATATTGAAACCTCATCATTTTTTTCTCACACACACACAAAAAAAAAAAACTCCATTTTCTGTCTTCCTTGATTTTGTTCTCTCTGTGATCATGGAGGATAACTATCACTCTGAATCTCAAAGTCATAAAAACCACCAGCACAATGAAATCCTCCCTTCGACATCCGTTCTCTTGATTATCGTTCCAATCATAATTATAATCCTGCTTATTGCAATATCTCTTCTCATTGTGATGCTTAAGCGCATACAATCCGCCAAACACAATGGGACTAATAGTTCAACAAGAGTCATCAACAAAAACAATTGTATGTTCGTTGCACATACCACCATTGACATCCATTCAAGTCCAGGTAACAAGAATTCAAATTCATATTATACTATTTTAAATGGAGCATAGATGTTGAAAAAATCACTATTTAGTTCCAAGAAAGTAAAAGTTGAACTCGTTTAAATTTAAATCCTGAATTCATCTACGTGCTAGAAAATGACTTAACTTGTTCAAATACACATGGTAGTACTGGTAAATGTGAGTACAAGATTTTAAGTATCAACTCGAAGTACAAATGCATTTATAAGAAATATTGTTCAAATATGGAACCACTCAATATTTTTTTTTGTGTTTATATGACAATGTGATGGGCAGATGTAAAGGGTGGATGTCTGCCTGGACATGGAGGAAGTTCAGGGAGGATGCCAGAAACAAAATTGAGAGGAGTTCAAGTATTTACATACAAGCAGCTGGAAATGTCTACAGACAAATTTAGTGAGGCAAATGTGATTGGCAATGGAGGTTATGGGGTTGTGTACAGAGGAGTCCTCATTGATGGAACTGTGGCTGCAATTAAAGTTCTGCAAAGGGAAGGCAAGCAATGGGAACGTTCTTTTAGATTAGAGGTCTGTCATCACTTCATTTATTGCCTCTTCTTTCACTTTCTTCATCCACTTACATTGTTTCCAATTCACACGTTAATACTACTCTCTGACTTCACACAAAATTTAAGAAAGAAGTAAGAATATGTTTATTTTTTGAACAGACTAAAAAAAGGAATTAACTTTTTATTCATTCACTGTTTATTGTGTATAGGGGGTGGGGTGCGGGGGGACAGAATAGTTACTTGAGAAAATTGCTGATTTAAGTGGTTTGTGTGCTATATACAAAAGGTGTAGATTTTGAAGTTAGTCTTTAATTTAAGGATCACTCAAGGGTGAAATTTTTTTATTCCAAAAGGTGTTGACTTTTTCTCCTTTTTTTGATATTAAAATCTTTTATCCTTGGAAAAGACAATAGAAAAAGGCCCTAGGATAACATGCAAAGCAATATATTATATACACACATGTGATGGTACTTTGGCAGTTTCTTGAGTAATTAAAGCATTTCACGAATGTCAAATTGTCAAGCTATCAGAACCATGTTTCTCAGAGCCATTATCTAAATAAAATATCACAATGTAAATAAATCATATGATTGCAATACTGTAGCAAAAAATACACATGAATATATTTTAATTGTCGCAACATGGACAGTAAGTAACTTGTTCGTTATTAAGGGGTAATTGTTGTTTCTCTGTTTTGGCAGGTGGATTTATTAAGTCGCTTACACTCACCTTACTTGGTTGAACTTCTTGGCTACTGCGCAGACCAACACCACAGGCTCCTAATTTTTGACTATATGCCTAATGGTTCACTCCAGCAGCATCTCCACAGCGCGCATAAACAATCCACGAACTCATTGAACTGGGGAATTAGGTTAAGAATAGCCCTTGATTGTGCTAGAGCCTTGGAATATCTACATGAGCACACAACCCCATCAGTCATCCACAGAGATTTCAAGTGCAGTAATGTTCTACTTGATCAAAATTTCAGAGCTAAGGTGTCTGATTTTGGGCTAGCAAAAATTGGCTCAGACAAATTGAACGGTCTGATCTCAACGCGAGTATTAGGGACCACGGGATATTTGGCCCCAGAGTGAGTATAACATCTCCATGCTTGCTCAATCAATGAGTAAAATAAGACAATATTGCACATGGAGAGGCTTCAGTTTCTATCTTAGCACATTGTCACTTTCTGTTATTTCTTCAAGACTTACAGCTGACACTTGACATACTTTCCTAAAATAAAAATCCACCAAATGTGGTCCTCCACACCTCAGTTGTTCCAACCTTCAGCTAACGTCTTTCGATTTTGTGACCATTAACCAACTCAATTTCTCAAAACAGGTATGCTTCAACTGGCAAACTTACAACAAAATCAGACGTATACAGTTACGGAGTGGTTCTTCTAGAGCTATTGACAGGCCGTGTACCAATCGACACAAAGAGGCCTCCTGGAGAACATGTGCTCGTCTCATGGGTCAGTAACTAATAATCCTACACAAATCCATACATTACACTATTAATGTAGTTTAACAAGTTGTAGCATGTTACGTGTCTTACTTCATGACCTGATAGTATAGCAATTATTTATAATATTGTCAGTGTATATAAGTTAATAACAATAGCGAAACTACTACCCCATAAAAGATTCAGGCGTTTAATTGAAGCAATGCCTAAATCCGTTTTCTCTGTTATATTAGGCTCTTCCAAGATTGACAAACAGAGAAAAAGTAGTTGAAATGGTTGATCCAACATTACAAGGGCAGTACACGAAGAAGGATCTAATCCAGGTAAATGTCATAACATTTATCCTCATTCTTATAATACTACATATGAAACCAAATCTAATGTTTCTTTGCTAAAACAGGTAGCTGCTATAGCAGCAATGTGCGTGCAAACAGAAGCAGATTATCGTCCGTTAATGACAGATGTTGTGCAATCCTTAGTACCTCTTGTTAAGACGTACTCTTCTTCATGCCCTGCCAATTCCTTCAGATCATATAACCAGACCGTGAGTCCAAGGTCTTAGGAGCCATTAATTCGGAATCTGAAGACATTTCCAACATTTCATGATTTCCATAAAAGTTATTTGATCAAATGTTGGAGAATGACAACCTGTAACAAATATCTGGTTAAAGCAATAAGGCTTGTGTATTATAGTATTCAAATACTAGCACCTTCAACTCTAATAAACCATTTTAGTAATGCTTCATTGTCAAGTGAATGATAACAAACACGATAGCTATAATATAATTCAGCTTTTGTTTTAATAGAATAAGATTTTTTAACTTATGTCAAGTGTATGATCAAGTAGGATTTTTATTTTTTTTAATTTAGGTAGGACAGCTTCAACGCCATATGACATTGTTGGATAACGCCAACATCCTACCTATATAGGCGCAGCTGAGATGACCCGAATCGATCAAACATGACCCTAACTAATGATACAAGAGTAGATATTCATAAAATAGGCAAGACAAAAGAGCATTAGACAAACAGGTCAGACAATATGCAAAATGGAAAAAGTTAATTATTCTAGAACAGATGGCACCTATTGTGACAATTATCATACTGTTTTTAAACGATACTCATTCCGTTCAATTTTAATTGTCATGATTTCCTTTTTTAGAATCAAACCATAAGAACTTTGATTAACATTTTACAATGTATTTTTTCATCATATTGATATGCAAAAAATTGCAATTTATATAGTACTTTTCCTATAGTTTTGAAATATCTAAAAAATAAATTTTTTGTTTAAAATATCAAATTAATGTAATCTAATTTAACTTTGAAAATTAATCCAATTGAATTTCGAAAAGCGCAACATAACAATATAAAGTGGACAGAGGGAGTATAAGAAACTAACTGGATTTATTCTTTAGTACTACTAAGGGAACTTTTGTTGAATTTTGTGCAAGGTGCAACTGGATTTACCCTCGGGGGTCGTTTGGTTGGGAACAAGTTATTCTGAAATTAGTTATCCTGAGATTAGCTATCCTGAGATAACTTATCCCACCATGTATATGGGATAATTTATCCCATAACTATGGTATAAATGGTGGGATAAGTTATTCCAAACATGACAACCAAACAAGACACAAATTTTTTATCTCATTACTATTTATTTTTATCCCTCACACCAAACAACCCTAATAGCACGGGAAAGGAGAATATTAGAAGATAAGATATATACTATACTTATTATTATGCCAGCTAGCTCCTTGTCCATATTCCTAATGTGATTATATTCTACAGACTACCTTGTTGCTTTTGTTACAATTTAAAATATGGATATATCAGAAACTACACAAAAGTACTGTGGAGTATGGATGGTGATTTTCCTAATAGTCAAGCTAGCTAACCATAAGTATAATTTTAATATTAATCAAAATTCAAGTAGTTTGACTCTCCACGATCAAAAAGTTTTTGGATAAAGGCAAATATCAAGCACTAGCTCCCCGACCCCGACACACATATTATACTAAAAATGATTTTTTACGCAATTAATTAAGAACAATAACTTAATTGCCGCTAAATATGTATTTTTAAAGGAATTAGCATTTTTTTGTAAATGTCTCTAAAGCATATATAGCGACATTGAAAAAAATAAAAGAAAAAAGAGAACTTAAATGCAGCAATACAGTAGAGACCTAATAATTGTAGAAGGTACACAGTCACAAACATCTTTTGTTTTTTTTCGTTCACAGAATATCTACACCTTTCAATATGATTCCAACTGATATATGCTAAATTAGACACCAATGGCTTGTCGTCTCACATTTTACAATTAAGTGAATTAAAATATTCTCTCTTTTTTTGTTCGAACATATTAAATTTTTATATAAGATGATTGCATATTTTAATATGATATCAAATAATTTTTTTAGTTTTTAATTTCATTTTAAAAAATATGTTGAAAATATAATTAAATAAATAAAGATATTTTGTCTCTAATTGCTTAAACTTATAAATGATTGCAACAAACTTCGAACACCTGACATGTAAAGTACTTCCTTGTTTCATATTAAATGAACTTTTTTTATTTTATACAGTAATTAAGAAACCAATAATAAGTTGATCAACTTTACTATCTTGTCATTTATTCATATTAATGCATTTAAAATAAGTTAGAAAAAATATAGAGAGAGTATACTGTGTAGGAATAGCTAGTATTGGAATTGTTCACATTCCAAAGACCATATTAATAATAGAGGTAAAATGAAAAAAAATTAATTAATTATATCCTAATTTAGTAAGTAGTCAAGTATGAAATAATTTTTTTTAGTAAAATACACGTCTAATTAGTGCTCTAGCTCCTTTATCATTGGAAAAGAGCTTTTTGATTTTGAAACTATAGGCCAATTATATGGGTCATTATAGTTATGTGAATTTCATGCTAGCAACCACTTGTGTATCATTATTGGGTATCGCATGGACAATGCATTAAATTTGTTCTTTCTCATGAAAAAAAAATATATATGATGACTTTCCGTAAAGATTCTGATATAACTTTTTTTTAAAACAATATGATTTTGGCATCTTCCAATTTCAAAGCAAAAAGATATTTATGTCTTCTTCAATCCATTCATTGCTCAAATGAAGAGATGCTTTTGCTAGAAAAGTATTTTTGTATAATTTTATCTCCTTCAAAATATTCCCTATTTGTACATGCATAATCGAGAAATTAATTGAATTGTATCATGAATATTGGATTCAAATTTAACAGAGAAGTGTTTCTTCCTATATATGGGAAGATTCATGAGTGTTATGTCACTATTTGAAATAGATAGAGGTTTTATCCATCACTGTATCGCAAATCAATGAAAAATTTTGTTCTAATTTCTCTAACTCAGAAAAACGCATGATGGAAATAGTTTAATCTCACTGAATTACTAGAAAGCTTCTTAATTATTTGTGTGAAAATATTAATACTATTTTTTCTTTTCTCACCGATTCCACCGAGCATTCTCCAGCGGCAAATTTCAACGAAAAATTAATGATATTTTTGGTAGTGCGTTGATATTGATGAATGCTTTTTGAGGAATACATGCTTTCGAGGCAAAGTGATAAAGAAAGCAATGAGTTGAATTATGACAACGGTTTTCTTTGTTTTTCATTGACAATAATATTTGATAACCCAATTTTTTTTTACAATCAGTGGTACACAATTTGAAATTTGATAGATAATGAACCCAACTTTGTATTCTTTTCTAGTTAAATAGAGTATCAAACTTGTGTTTGTGAATAATTTAAACTCATGAATCGTAATATGCATGAGTTATGTAGTGAGCTCAACATTCAACAATATATCTATCTTCATTATTTGTTTTTCTTTTGCTTTGGATATACTGGTTTTTGTGACAAAAGTTTGAACAAAGCACTAATAAGTGGCTTAACCATAAACCTTTTTTTTAACGAATTAAACAACCTGCTTAACGTAAACTGATTGAACAAAATTCAAGATGAATGTTTGAAAATTTTCTCATATTTACTCTTTCCTTTAATGAAGTTTGATATTTTTTAGCAGACTTACAAAGTCATATTTATGATTTTACAAAAGACAATATTAAAATGTATGATTTAAATTATTTTTTTCTTAATAAATATACACTGTATCACAAATTAAGTTAATATGGAATCGTAGGAGTATGAGCTAGTTGCACGCAAGAACCTTTAATTGTTTGATAGAATATAATAGCTTTTGCCTTTTGGGGACCATAAATGCATGAATTATTGCTTTGGTGGCTTGCTATGGAGTTTTGACAAATAAGGGTATTTTTGTGTAGCTATCACCTGTAAAATCAATTGTGGGAAAAGGAAATATTTGCACCTTTTTATTATTTCCGACTATGATAATTACGACAAAAAGATTAGTGAAATAATGTTGAAATAAAGTTGTTCATAGGAGATGAATAAGTTTCTTAAATTCTTTATATGGTTTGGGGCCTTCGACAATCCTCATACTAGTAAAATTAGATAAAGGAAAACCAACGTGTAGAGTCGATTAAAAAAATCGAGGGAAAATTGACATTCACTTTTATTTATTTTTTATAAAAACATAGGGACATTGTTGGTTTTTGAAGTATAAAATTGTAATTGAAGAGTATAATTAATAAAAATAATGAAAATATTTTAATCAAAGAGCATGTGAAATTGAGTGATTGAATTATTCAATAGTAAATGTTTGAGTTTGATTATAAATAACTACTCCCTCCGTTTAACAATAGTTGTCGGTTATACCATTTTATGATGTTTTACAATACTTGTCCACTTTATGAAATCAATGGATAATTTTACATTTAATTCCTAATTTACCCTTATAATTAATTATAATCATTTTCATACTACATTTTTCAAGACACTATATTTATTATATTCAAAGGGTGATATAATATAATTATCCTTCTATTTATAGTTTCGTAAGAATTGTGCAAAGTCAATAATGGACAAGTATTGTTAGACAGAGGGAGTATATTTTATGTATAATTATTTATTCAGACCGACAAATTTTGAAAATTCTATGTTGGTTTTTAATTGATTGAAAACGATGGATTGTTCAGCTGTCTCTCAATTTTAATCAACCCAAATCAAAACGACAAAGGCAACGTGGATAAGCAAACATATACTAGTTAACTAGTTTACATAGCTATAGTTTGAATTAATTATCACCCGCAACCTCTTTTTAGCTATAATTATGCGCCTCTTTCCTCTCTTCCCTCTCGCCTCTCTCCTCTCTTATACATATACAAATACAAATTATAATTATACATATATAATTATATGACAGATATAAAAATACAATTTGTCTCTCTCCACTCTCTGCCCTCTCTTGCTCGCCTCTCTCCTCCCTCTCCCAATGTCGCTCGCATCTCTCCTCCCTCTGCCGATCTCGTTCGTCAGATATACAAAATACATATGTATAACAGTTACATATATACAATTATCTAAAAGATATACATATACAATTCAACAGATATACAAATACAATTCACTCTCTGCCTTTTCTCGGTTTCAACTCTCCTCCCTCTCTCAATCTTGCTCGCCTCTCCATTCCTCTAACATATAGCTACAAATCGTAATTAACAAACTATACTTATGGAGCCTAGTTAAGTTCCGTTTAGTGGCTATTTACAAAACGCATCGGTTTTCCTTAAAAACCCAACCAATTGCGTTGATTTTGATCCAATTTTTAAGCTAATTTTTTCAGGTTGAATCCAGACTTAAAATTCATTTAAAAAACCATTTAGGCATAAAGTTTTGTAGTGAATTATTAGATTATTAATGCTATTTAATTTAAAAGCTGCTTCAAATTAAATGAGTGTCAAGACATTCAAACAAGTCACAATTCACCTTTAGAACGTGGTCGTTCATTATATAATTACTTTGATGATACTTAAAAATTGGTTCTCTTTAACTTTTAACCAATTGTTCTTACAGGCAAAGCTACTTATGCGAATAGTTTATATTCTCGTGTTCTCACTCTTAAAAATAATAATATAGCTGTTATTTACTCGAAAAAGTTGATATGCCGTGTTCACAAGGACGGAGCTTACACGTCGCAAATATTTGTAATTAAAAAGTTCATTTAATACATATAAATATTTTATTCAGAAATCATTTAAAATCTCAACTAAATTGTTATGTCCTTTATAAACTAATATTTAAATTGCATTTATTAATATGCCAAACTTAGTTGTAAATATTCAATTACGAGACTTTGACTATATACCATTTTTATGAAGTTATGGGAAGTTTTAGTCTAAATTATACTTGTAAAATAATGTTTAAGACAACTAATATCAATTAAAATAGATCACAATCATCGAGCAAGACTTAATTGGCATCTAATCATAATCTTAATTTGAATTTGAACCAGTCTTAGCTAGCCATAACAGAATAAGAAATCATTACCAAAATCTATCATCTTGAACAACAAACATAAAGAAAAAGGAGAGTAATTCCAGGACCTGTTTAAATGGGTTTATAAAAAGTTAACATATAAGTCAAAAGTTAAAAGTCATAAATAGATGATAGCTTACTTTTTGCCTTTTTGACTTATTTTTAAACTCTTTTTATCTAAAAATAAGTAACCTTTTCAAACACCTCTAAATTAAAAAACTATTTAAAAATAAAAAACAGCAAAAAAATAAGTTAATCCAATGGGACACCTCTGCTTTTTCCTTTAGATTTCTGTCTTACCAAAAAAGAAATATATATACTTACATCATCATAGGACATTATCCAATAAGGAAAAATAAATAAAATTACAAGTGATTTTTTGGTTACACTTACATCAGCTATTGATATGCACAAAATCTTTAAAAACCATAAAATAAAATAAAAACCTCAAGATTTTTCATTTCTATAACAAAAAATAAAAACAAAAATATTTTCCTAGAAAAAATAAATTTAAAGTCAACTTTGGGCTTGCTAATTCAAGCCGGGGGACCAATCTATCATGAAAAACACGTTACCCTTCCCATAGCCCATGAAAAGTCTTTAATTTGCTTGCCGACTTCAAATTATTACGGTTTTACTTCGAACCGGATTACTAAACCGGCGGTCGAGAAGAGTCAGTTGACATCAATGATGCTTCATCGCCTTTTGGTTCCAAGCATTTAAACGACGGCAATTTAACGGCGGTTTTCATACTCCCTGAGGTGGAACCCTCGCCGGCTTCAGTTCCAACTCTGGGTGATTTCATTGATGAGCCTCTAGAAAAGAATGGTGGTGCTATGGTGAAAATCCACCGGTCTGATTTCGGTTCCGGTTCAGACAACTCCATCCTTTTGTTAGATCTAGAACCCCTGTTGCTTCCATCACCTGTACCGGCTCTGTACCCTTTTCTGGAGCTTGTATCTCTTGGTAAGGTGCCTCCAAAGCTTTTAGCCCGGTTCAATAGTGCGCGGTTCATTACCTCTTTCCGAACGCCCTCCGGTAATCTGAGAGTGTACCGGTCTAAATTCTCACCTGGTAGTACTAGTGAATGACCGGTCGAGTGTGATCTGAATTTGCTGAATATCCTTGGCCTCATGGAAATTGATCTCGGTGGTTGAATCGGCACGTTGAAACTCAAGTTTCTCTTTACTCCTGATTTAACTGAACCGCCCTCTTCTTGCTTGGGAACCCGGTTCGGCACGTTGAAGCTCAAATTCCGCTTCACCGTCGATTTAACAGAACCTTCTTCTTGTTGCTGTTGCTGTACTTGTTCACTTTGTTCGTCGTCGCTCACTATGCGAATTGAAACTTCATTGTTTTGCTGTTGCTGTTGCTGTTCAGTTCCCGGTTCATCTGGGATCAACTGAGGAACTTGAACCGGCGGTTCATCCGGTTGAGGGTTGAGATCAGCACGGCAAACAGGGCAAGTATCATGTGATTCCAACCAAGCATCAATACACTCGGGATGAAAAACGTGATCACACTTTGGAATTAAACGCAGCGTTTCATCATCTTCAAATTCGTTCAAACAAACAGCACACTCCAAAGCTCCTTTACCAATTTGATGATCCTTCACTTCAGCATAAGTAAAAGTAGGAAAAGTCTCAATAACCGATGCATCTAGTCCACGAGCCACCGCAGCACGGCGGCGCATGGATAGAGCTCGTCGGACGCTGCCGCTCATGCCAGAAGACTGAGTGCAGTGTCGGATGTAAATTGAAAAAGCAGCCATGAAAAAAAGCGCAGCAATAAGAACAATTATGATAATTGCCAGAGGGGGACTGAGCCTTGCATATTGAAACTCGTTTCCAGTAGTTGGTGGCTGTGCCACTGCTTTGGGAATTAAAGAAGAACATGTGAAGAGAAACACAAAGAGAAGATAACTAAGAACAGACGATTCTTGCTTTATAAAATTGCCCATATCTCATACTAATATGGACTGGACCGGGGAAGTAAATATGTATTGTGCTTTATAATTTTGAATATCAAAGAAAATGAAATGAACTGTTGTTCGATTCGTGGGGTATTAAAATAAAAATGGTGGAGCTGGATGGTGCACAAGGATCCTACTTGGCAGAGAGAATTGAAAAAGGTAGCTTCATGAATAAATTGCTTAATTGGTATATTTGTTCTCTCCTTTTCAATTATTTGTCTTATTATTGTTAGCGTTTTGCCTTAATTTTTTATTTTTTTATTAAAAGAAAGTTAAAGTCTTATCATAAATATTTGAACTTTTCTAGGAAGGAAAATATTTGGTTTATTTTTTCTTTAAATGAAAAAAGTTTGGAACTCTATAAATTGACATCTAATCACCTTCTAACCCAACACATTTTTAATCCGTTTTTAATGAATGTTCATTTTTAATTTTCACATGTTATATTTAAAATTATAAGATGAAAAGACATTTTAGTTTATTCTACCTATTGAATGAATTAGTTGAACAGGATTTGAATCACTTAAAATAAATTAAATTAAATTATTGATTCGCTTAAATGTTAGTACAACAACAATAACATACTCACTATAATCTCATATTGTAGAGTTTGGAAAGAATAGAATATACACACACCTTATTTCTACTTCAAAAATAAAAAATAAAAACGGTTTCCAGTAGACCCTCGACTCAAGAAAAAAATAATCCCAAAAAAGTAACTAAGGAACACAAAATATTAGATAGTTACAAAACATTAGGTAGAGATACGTCAGTAACTACACCAAAATAAAGTAATAATCGAATTACAAAAAACAAAAGATACATAGTAATAGAAATCAAAGGATGGATAACTATCCGAGAAATACTACAACTACATACATGCCCTCCACAACCTCCTATCTAAAATCATGTCCTGTTTAATCATCTCCACAAATGCTCCGTTGTTCTGCGTCTACCTCTTTCTAACCATTCATAGCCAACCTCTATAGTTTTGGACTAGGGCATCCATACTTTTTCTTTTCACATGTCTGAACCATCTCAATCTCGCTTTCCGCATCTTGTCCTCCACCAAAGAAATTTAATTTTTTTCCGAATACCTTCATTTTCAATTATATCTCTCCTAGTATACCCACATACCCATCACAACATCCTTATTTGTGCAACTTTTATTTTCTGAACGTGAGAGTTCTTGATTGACCAACAATATACCCAATATAGCATAGTTAATCAAACTACTACTCTATAGTACTTGCTTTTAAGTCAGTGTCACCTTCTTATCAGACAAAACTCCAAATGCGAACCTCAATTTCATCCACGCTATATCGATTTGCTTAAGAGTTATTGAGGTTCTGAAATATTGTTATAACTCAATTCACTCAAGTCTTACTAAATTTTAATTATCTTAATTAATTTTTTATGACTATACATAATATATTAAATAAAAAATATCTTTACATAATTTATCATATGTCAATTTAGCTAGATATTATCCCAATTTTTATGGACTAAAAAGAATTTAGATAATAAATAGCATATCAATAATATATTATATTTTCCTAGAGTAATTTTGTTTCTTCCTTTAGAGCAAAAGTCATGACTCATGACATCTAGAAACTACACTTATAAAACGTCACACACATATAAATTACTGCATATTGTGTAAAATTTTACGCCACCAACTTTTTATGACCAGTCACGTATCTCAGTATATATGATTTTAAATCAAAATTTTCCTTGTAAAACTAATTAAATTTAGGCCATATATTAAGGATTATGAAATATAGTAAAATATTACCCTTAGACGTTTCTCTAAATTTGACTATTTGCTAAATTGTAATTATGTTCAAAGCAAATTATTAAGTATCGTGTCATCTCACGTAGTCAACACGTTATTTGTAACAAAATTTAAATTAATTAGATCTACTTCAGGAACTACGTAAGCAATAATAACAATTCTTAAGTTTATTATAAATTTGTCCAAGAAAAAGGAAGAAAAGCAAAAGCATTCTGGTGAGAAGTCTCTAGAATAATAATTATAATTCATGATATAAATTTAAGTGGCGTATAAGCTAAAGTCGTTGAAGAATATAGACTTGAGAATTGTACAGTTGCCACTATATTTATTTTGGAATATAAACACGTGCAAATTCGGACTTTTCACTCATTATTTTTTAACTTCATAAATGCTATGGTCCACCATATAAAAATAACGTGTATGAATAAAATTAAAATGTACTTACATATAATAGATTTACTTGGAAACTTACAATAATGCCATTGTTTTCTGATCGAAAGGTCAAAGAACTAACTATCGATACTTTGGATTATTCGGATACATAATCGGATACCTACGTCATGAAATGGTTCACGCTTGTTTGTTGCGAGGAGCTAAAATGATTAAGTTGATAAAAATTAATGCTTCATTTCTATTTCTATGATCGATGATCATAGAAGTCCCTTTATCATTCTGTTCAAAATGTGATATATTCTAGATTGGGCGGAGAGGCGCATCAATATAATTCACAAAGAAAACACCTCTTTTTAGTAATTATATGCCTAAATAAATTTAAAATAATTACAGATTGATTGGTTTATTCAAACACCCTCTAAAAGACGACATTAAATTACTTAACCCTTTTATTGTTGGATGTTGAAACCTAATTATCTGATAGTCACTACTTGTACACCATGATATTCCTAGATATTATTCTCCAAGTTGGCTTAGGAACATTAAAACGGACGAAACGTAACAATTCTTGTTTGACACTTTTATTTGTATAGTATACATTTTCAAAATGGATGTGATCTTAACACCGTCACAAGTGACACTTTTGGAATAAAAGGATTTAATGTCAGTTTCACCTTTTCCTCGTTGAGTGACAAATGAGAAATTTATAAAAACGGAAACAAAAGTAGATTTTATTCGAAATTCGATATGCATATCTCCACCATGACATGTATTTCGTGTCATTGCTCGTTGTCTTACTTTTATTTATCGAGATCAATGTCTTTCAAAAATTTATAATTGTCTTAAAATGCAAAATCTAATTCAAAATTTTCTCCCAATTGAGCGGTTCAACAAATATTTTTACATTTCTAATCGTAAAGGTAAATCTATCTTCTTCTTTTTTTTCATAAATAACATTGTATGGTTATTATCTCCTTCTAATCCCAAACAAGTGAACAACCCTCCCCTCGAGCCCACTTCTATCCTCTCACGACTCTTCAATGATTGCTAGTATATATATATACAAATACTTTTCAAATCATATTTTTAATTTGCTTACTTATCAAACATCAATTAATTAATTAAAAATTACTTATTTTCTAGAAAATAATTTTCAAAGAGTACATTTTATTTGAATTTTTTTTCCCCTCAAACCAAACACCTTATCAACATGAGAAAAACTTAGGCATATTTTTAGTCATATAGATAAGATAGGTGGTTGAATGGTCTATTTACATATGGGGAATAATTTGTCTCTAATGATATATACACCGCTCTGACAAATAGGTAGCCGCCAACCCTCAAGCAAAATTTGGTTGCAAGTTGTGCCCCATATGTTGACCACAACAAAACATTTTACCGATGTTTGACTATTTATATATGATTAAAATTATTTTTTATGTATATTTATTAGATAACAAACTTCTTCCGACTAGTTAATATGTTCACTTTTTCAGAATTTAAACCTTCTTAGTGAAAATTTCGATTCCTATCGTCAAATACTAGAATGAAACCTTAAATCTAGCTTCTTTTTTTTAAATACTTTGAAGAAAATTAAGCAACGTCGCTAACTTTTGGTCTTCAAAACCAAAAGTCAATAGATTGCTTCATGGAGGTAATGAATGAAAATATTCTTATGTCTTATATTAGTTGTCATGTTTCATGTCTCTAGAATCAAATTATATGAACTTTGATTAAAATTTTAATTTATTTTATTTTTTTAAATTAATATGAGAAAAGTTATGACTTGTAGAATTTGTTGTATAATATTTAAATACATATATATTTTTAATGCAATATATTAAGTTGATTTAATTCAACTTTGACTTAAAAATAAGTTCTTCCAAAAAAAAAAAACGATTATTAATTTGGGACAGGGCTGTGTGTTATACTATTCCAAGTCAACCACTAAAGTAATTGGAATCTCAACTAGATTTTCTAGAAAGTTGAATATGTTGACTTCCCTATTTGGTATCTCTGCATTTAATTTTATTTCTCAAATGGAAAATTAAAGTACATAATGAAGTTGGTTAAAATCAAATATTTTGCCGTAAATATCCAATTTATTTTGGGTCCAATTTCAATCTTTGACCTTTCAACGCGTTATTGACCAAAAGTTTTATCGAACAATTTTCAGCTTTCCACTCTTACATACTTGAGTGTTTTTTTTTCTTTATACGGAGAAGTCAAATCTTTTTTAAGTTTTCATGATGAAAATAATGTTGAATTTTTTCTAGTACACTAGAAGTACATTATTGCACTTTGAATAATTTTTTTTATTTAGTATAACTTCATTCCGTTCGGACCTCTCTCTCCTTTGTCACGGTCTCAATTGTGGGTGGGAAAATGAATGTTACTATTATTCTTTTTCGGCTTGAGAACCAATGAAAGTTGTGAAAATAAAAAATACATTTGGTCACAATGTGCTTGAATATGATGTATTTTATAGTAAATCTGCAGCGAAATAAATGAAAAAAGCCCAATACTGAATATAGCGACCGTGTATATTGGCCCAAGAAAAAAGAAAGAAGAAGGTTTCGAATATGGGCCCAAAGCTGTGAGTAGGAAGTAGGGGTGTAAACTGTAAAAAATCCGAATCGAACACCGAATCATATCGCAAATCCGAAAAAATTCGACTAATGATTTAGTTTAGTATTGGAAAAAAATCCGATTATACTTGGGTTGGTTTGGTTTTAACTAAAAAAAAAGTCAACCCAAGACTAAACCAACCCGACATTATATATATAATTTTTAAAATTTATTTTATATATAAAAGTGTTTACTTTGATATAATTTGTAAAATATTATTTATACGTTTTCATAACTTTTATCTTTTAACATATTTTTTCAAGTTTTATGAGACTTAAGAAACACCATAGATAGTTGTATTTTGGTTGCACTAAAGAAATATTTGGAGTACAAGTTAATTAGTTTGGTTTGATTTTAAAATTTTAAAATTTGACACAAATGGTTTGGTTTGATGTTTGAACAAACCTGAAAAAACTCAAGTTTTATTAGTTTGGTTTAGTTTATAAATTTAAAATTTTGACACAAATGGCTTGATTTGATATTTGTAAATTCAAACCAACCCGATCATGTACACTTGAAAGTATGTTTTCATGCTTTATATCACAAAAGGATACATTACTTTGTTTTTTTTTATTTTTTCTGTTTCACATCCGGTGTTCGTATTTACATTAGAGTCTGACTATTTCGGATTTGCGCGCTAAGGGCTTTAACTTGGAGAAACACTCCCTATTAAGAATTTTTTCATACCCAAAGCTCAAATCTGAGACCTCTGATTAAGGAAGAAGGAGCTAAGGTCATCACTCATCACTTATCAGTGATTCAAGTTTAGTGAAAATCTCTCATCATTTGTTTATTCTCAATTATTGCATTGTGAAACAACGAGTCAATCTGACGTTTTTGCAAGAGTGGGAGCGGACCGGATCTCCCCCTATTGGGCCTTTCTGGCTTACCCTTTTAATGGGCTGGTCCAGCTAACATGACAAGCCCAACTAGAATATTTACGTTTATACTCACATTTGCTCGGGTAATTTACTCAAATGATCTATTATTAGGACAGTATTTAAATTTTGTATATATCCCATGGGATTGAGAAAAATACTAGGCTGTATTCTGAAGTCTTACAAAATTTTAGACGATAGCTTAACATTTTTTCATAAGATTTTCAGTTAGCTCAAAGAAATCTTTAGAATAAGGTCTAAAATGTTCATAAATTGCAAAAGAAATAAAAATAGCGTTATTTACTAAACAATTGTTCCCAAAGACGCAACCGGTGAAAATTTCGGCATTTGCTTTTATCAATTTGAAGCATACAATGCAACTATTATTTCATTTTATTTTCTATGGGATAATATAAGGTGTAAAAGTGAGTTAAAATCTCATATTGGTTGGAAAATACAATGGTTGTATGTTTTTATGGATTTAAAGGGTGTTTGGATTGACTTATTTTAGATAGTTTTTGACTTTTTACTCTCTTTAAAAGGTGTTTCGAAAAGACAGAAGTGGTTTTAAGCATTTACGATAAAAAGATATAAAAATAGGCTAAAAGCCATTGATATGACCAATTTATGAATTTTAGCTTAAAAGCTATTTAAAAGAAGCCAATTAGAACGCCTCTTTAGCCCTTAAGCAACCTCCTCTTGAGATAACTTTTGGGGTTTAATTAGCCGCAACTATCATATCTTTAGGTAAGAAAATATAAAATTATCCACCGTTCATATATTATCAATATATCATGAAATGAGGAACTTTTCTCAAAAATTGTTTTAAATAAATTTCATACCTCATGTTTTTGTCCCAGAAATGATTGTGTTTTTTGTTGGCAGGTCTAAAGATGATTGTACTTGTGAAATGATCACATTCTAATGTCTACTAAAAATTTAAAACTAAATATTGTTGAAGACGAAATTTATATTCACCAACCACTGACAAAAATCCCCGTGACGATCGATCGTGCACAAAGAGTTTATATAACAATAGCATATTCTTTACACCAATATTTCTACCATCTATATGATTACATGTCAAATATATATATATATATATATATATATATATATGGATATGGAAGTGTTTGTGAGACTTGTCAAATAGTGCTAGTAATCATTTTATTATTGAATAATAAAGTGTTCATTTGCATTGTTAAAACCTTTATGACGACATTTATATAGAATGTTGATTACAAAATACTCATATTATATTATTGTTGCTGAATATAAAATAGCAATAATTATATATTGCCACAAAATAATTACCGTAAAATCCTTTAATTGTTATAGTGGAAAGCTTAGAGCTAAGATGAGTAAGAGTTCAACATACATGGAAGTTTTATCAACACTATCAAGTCACATTTACTTGTTACCACAGGTATATACGCATTATTACTTATAAAATTTCAAATCTCATTTTTATGAAGATTTGTCTATAAATATATATTTTTTGTTTTAAAATAATAATAATAATAATTTGGGGGTGGGAAAGGGGAAACCGGGGAGAGAATTACAATGTGGGAAATCAAACCCTCATCAATAAGGTAGAAGTTCAGATAACCAAACTACTAAATTACTATGATTCCTTTTAGGAAAACTTATAACATAAAAAAAAATTATGTTATATTATTAGTTAGTAGACATAACTTAAACTCTAAAAATAATCACTTGCTTAATATTTATGGGTCCAATTAATATTATCTTTAATTGACACCATATATCTGCTTGTAACCTGTAGGGCGTAGGCCGTGTATGATGGATGAACTTTGTCTGATTGAAACAAGTCATTATTTAACCTTTTTCTTCTCATTATCCCTCAAAAAAAATTTTAATTAGCCTATTTTGGTCTCTTTATATTTTTGGAGGGCAGAGCAAACACAATTAATCATTATTTTGTTGTATGCAGAAGTTGTTATATATATGCTGCATCTCCAGATTTCCAGCTTGTCTGGATTTGGACTATACTTTAGAAAATGTATATTTTATTTCTCTTAAGATATGATTGCAAATGGACTGCTCTCTTTTTAATTCATTGACAGTCATAATCAGTCACGGAGTCACATGCTGATCAAGGGTAATTAAGTCCCTTATTTAAGAAAATTATAATATGTAAACAGGTGAAATATTTTCCATAAATCCTAATATTGATTGTTGAATCTTTTTTTTTTCAAAAAATAAAATAAAAAATAAAAAAATTGTTGAATCTTATCTTGTGGAAATAGGAAAAAAATCATGCATTTTGTTGCCTTATTTTAGAAAATTATGCATTTTGTTGCCCTTTTCTTTTTAATCATAGAAGGAGCTAGAGTCTTGAGACAATGATAAAGTTGTATTTCTATCATTTTTAGATCACAAAGTTGAATCGTGGAAACATTACTAGAAAATCACTATATTCCCATTGAAGAATGTCCAGTGGCTATTCCTACATATATTTTAATTGAATCAACAAGAAAACATAAAATAGTAGTCATGTTCTCACAGAAAAATTAGGAAGCTTTCAATATTTGGTGAGAATCTGTTTTCCATCATGTGTTTGCCAAGTCAGCCGATGCAGTGAAAAATGAATGAAAAAAATCATGTTTTATAACATAATTTTTTAATTGATCCCGCTATGAGAAAAACCTTTGTTTCTGCTTGAATCAAGTTAGATGGTCTGTACCACACCTCTTGAGTCTTGGGTGTATAAATGTAAAATGCATCGATTATTTCTTTCCATCTTATTGTTATTTGTTTATTGGAAGTATACATGACAGAAATAGGATTCCATAAGCAAAAAAATCCCCATCACCACAAGGTGTCTTAATTTTTTTATTACTACTTACAATTTGTTTAAGAAACCTCAACTAGCTGGACAAAAGTTGTATCATTCAACTATATGTATCCAAATCTAGATATATTTGATTTGGTTGTATTATGCTACACAAGTACATGACTCTGTAATCTAGATACAGACAGCAATTGATAAAAATAAAAATAAAAAATTGGAATCTTTCTAATACATTCCTGATCTCACAAGAGAACAAGTAGATAAAAACAGAAAGATAAATTGGAATCTTCTATTTATAAAACTATAGGCTTTCTTTACGTATGAATACGTACCTACACAGCCTTTCTTGTAGCTCTCCATAAACTTTGCATGTGAGCTCTACAGAGAGTTTCACTAGAAAAGTTGAACCACAAGTACTCAAAAAGACCTTTGAATTTTAACACATTTCGAACCGGACAGAGAGAGGCGAATCTAGAATTTCAGTTTTACATTTTTAAAATTTTATGATAATAATTTTAAGTGATTTTTTTGTCTCCACTGAGAATTGAACCCTGATGAGATCTCATGGTTCTGATCAACCACTTCATTGACTACTGGGCCACACCTTAGGTGCAGTATCACTATACATATTTAGTGTAATAGACTTTCTACTAATATAAATACAAGATTTAAGTAAAAGTTAATGTGTTCATCCGTGTCTATATAAGTAATACTCTACCTCCGCCCCGAAAATCCATATTTCATGCAAAACATATCCCTTGGGAATCACGAAAAATAATATTACTTTATGGTTGTTAATATGCATAAATAAATCAACCTAAGACAAACAGATAGGTCCCTGCGTCAAGCTCTACATGGAGAGAGCATCCTCTTTGGGCCATTTTCCATTCTTTTCAATTACAGTGACATTTTTGTCTCAATTATTTATTTGGTTGTCCACCAAAAACACTTTAATAAAAACATTATTTAGACCATGCTAATTCTTTGTTTTACGGCTATATATATGTGGAACTGTGTGATTATGATTGTTTTGTTTAAGTATAATTATTAATTAATGTCGTGTGAAAAAAGTATTCTAATTACGTAACCACATGGATAAACAACGATTCTTGATTTAACCTAAAAATATTTGTCTTGGGTATTTTCATTCTATCAAATAATTATGTATTTGATCATGTTACTATTGTATCATAATTATTTCGAGAGTAAGAACATCCTTTTTTTTTCTTCTTATTCTTAAATTGGGGGCACGAAAAGAGGTAACGGGGAGGAAATTATAGAATGAGGAATCGAACTTTTATCGCGAAAGTTCAAATAACCAACTAATTGAGCTATATAAATTCCTCGGGTAAAAACATTTTGCAGGAACTTCACGATTTTAATTTGTGTTGAACTTGGCCACACATAATGATAGTTCAAATTAAGGGACATTGTTTGTTTTTTTTCCATCAAATACCCTCCTAATAATGTATGTTTCTTTAAGGTGTGAAAGAGAAATAGGATAAATAATATGGGAGGGAGGTATTACTTTTTAAAAGTAAATGAAATATTGCTATATGGTCAAAAAGGTGGCTACAATATCATCTATTTCGATAATCGAGATTAAATTAAGATTTGAAATTACATGCTTTAATTTGTATCATATTATATTGTTACCAGTTGTATGTTAGTTTTTGCCTGACACCGTGTGATTAATGATTAGTAGAATATACAACTCACACACCTTTAGAAAAGGGGTGTACGTGCACCTGTTGAGAATATGCTGCTGGTACAAGGTAGAGTCGAGGTTTCTTAGTATATACCTAACTAATATATTATATAGTTCATGGTTACTTTTTGTGCAAACGAATGTTTGTTGGTGTTAATTGTGTCTTGAACATATTTGTATCACAAAATTAACCACCTTTTTAATGTTCCTTTACTCTGTTCACATAAAGGCAAAGGAATATATATAATTCCCACTAAACGAAAAACATTTCACCTTTTTACTTTTGGGTTTTCGAGCCAACACAATAACGTCGTACGTACATGTTCATGGAGAAAGCCAATTGCATGATTGTTTTCAGTACCTGCAATTGATTTTTCCTTTGAATCCTTTATTCTTTCTAAACAAAAAAGGCATAATCATTTCTCATTTTTTTAGCAACAGGAATGGCAATAAGGGTTTCATTATTTTCTGCTTTTTCCCTATGTGGGTCAGGTGGATCCATATAAGAATGTGTATCCACTTTATTCTCTTTCCTTGCAATAAAATAAGATATGATATTCTTGCATTCAAGGAAATTTAAAAAAAAAAAAAAAAAACTAGCTCTTTCTAGCCGGAAACTAGGATATAATTAACCGTCCACTTTGAAGAAGCCATGTGACATTTTTTGTGTATAAAGATTGAGAATTAAGATAGAAGATTAGCATATAGTCGAGTTAAGATAGAATTAAGGTTAGCAAATAGTAGTGTTGCTAGTTATTCCTTTATGTGTATTACACTGTTACTATGATCTACTGGTGCATTTGTCTTGTATCTTGCTATTTGGTTGCCTTATTTTCTTGATACCCTACGTTGATTAATATTTCTTTTGAGTTGAGGGGTCTATGAAAAACAATATATCTACCCTACAAAAATAGAGATAAGATATACGTACATGTTATCTTTCCTAGATTTCACTTATAGAATTTCATTGGATGTCCTTGTTCTCAAAGGACCGTCGATCTAACAAAAGAATTACATTATGTATTTTTTTTTGTCAATCTCTCTTTTCTTATTAAAATTTTTGATTCTATCGTTGATTTCTCAATAACAACACAGAGAATAATTTAGAAGAGAGTGAGCTATATCCATACTTTTGTGCAATATGGTTGGTTCAATTTTGGATGACAAATGTCCCTTTTTATGCGATGGTTTTTCTCAATAATAGCAGTATTAGTATGCACCATCACATATTCAAAAAAGAAAGAAGAAAAAAGAAAGGTTTTAATTTATTCAGGTGCTAGTAACTTTTAGGTGAACCATAAATCTAATTAACAACCCCTTTAAAGTGCAAAATAAACATGGCTCTAGTAGAGTTATAGACTAATATCATCAAACAATTAATCATGATTAGTATAAGATAATTAATTGAATTATAGAGTAATTAATTATTGATTGATTACAGCTCCTGCATGGAGGTAGTAGTCAACAGCAACTGTGTCAAACAGTCAGCAAAAGGAATTGTTAAACAAAATTTTGTTCTCTTCCCTCTAAAGAAATGTAACTAATTAGTGAAGTAGTAAGTGGTATTATTCTATTTAAATGAATCCTTTGACATGTTTATTCAATGTGCTAGAAGCCATGGATACACGTATATGAAGACAGATCGATAATTAAGTAAATAAAAATGTCTTCAATAACATGTTAAGTGAATATTTTAACACGCTAGGCAATACAATTAGAATTTGCGACCTCAAAATTAAACTCTGATTTATTGTCAAATATTCCTAATTCTACATAAATATAAGCAATATAGCTAGGAAAATTAATTAAGACATTAAGACGCTTAAATATAGTCTCACATCAAGCTAATTAATTAGCCTCTTCATGGATCCTACTTAAAATCTGATTCACAACAGCTGCTATGTCTTCCACTGAATTCAACTTGCAATCTTCCTCTACCTGCACATTTACGAACAAAATCAAGTACATTAAATTAAATTCAAAATATTTTAGCTTTTATGTTATATACACCGGCAATGTAAATCAAAATATTTTATACCATCAGATCATCTGTACCTATCACCATAGATCACACATCTTAATTTCATGATTTCAGGCTTACTTGTATGATCTAACGGTGTAAAATATTGTTTACGATACTGGTATATAAAATTTAAACTATTTTTTTGTCCCAATTTATGTGGCATAATTGGAATTTCAAGATTCAAATTTCTAAACTTTGACCGTGAATTCAGACATAGAAGCTTTAAAATTTGATTGACTCTCGAAATTCTAACTGTGACACATAAATTGGGACAGTGGAAGTAATTGATATGTTATGTAGCCTCGCCTTCAAACTGAGAGAACAGAGGACAAACTGGTCAACTTTTGAAACATTGAGATGAAGAACACTTAGTTTAAGACTTTCAAGCCCTGAAATAATTGTAGGAAGCAATCTTGGCCTCCTTTTTGACCTTATTTTCAGATTTGCATGATTTTCCACCATTGTAACCTCTATATCAGCCGTTGCTGGTAGCTGCTGGTTCCTGTAGTATTCATTCTCACAACATACATTTTCACTAGTAGTAGCAGCAGCAGTCATGGTTGTGGAGTACTGTGGAATGCTAAACAACTCAGAAAATGGAGAAGTTTCACCATTTGCTTCTTGATTTTGACTAGTCAAATGCTTCTGACCACTAAGGAATTGAAGTTGTTGCTCTAGCTCTTTCACATAGTTAATTGCACCACTAACAATTGATGCTTGATCACCCTTAAAATGTAACAAGAAAAATCAATAGTTTAGAATGAAAGTGTATTCGATCTGTCTAACCGCTTAAACTAACTTTTCGATATAAAGAGGATTTATATATATATTTCGGCGAAGGGGATTCAATTGAGCTTCTTTATGATATCATACAGAGGTTATGAGTTAAAATTTCACCACCATCCAATTAAAAAGAATCAAACTTATACGAGTTGATCACACAATCTAACCAGTATAAAATGAAACTGAGAGAAGGAATCTGACCCTTTGGACATAAGATTCAGGCATGAGAGTACGGAGAACAGAGAGGTACTCATTCATCTGTTTTCGACGATTTCGTTCAACGGCAATGTGTGTAATTCTTTGATTCTCAATCTCTTCGTCATTCTTCTTTGTTCTTGTTCTTCTTCTTCGTGGTCTAGTTGTACTACTAGACATTTCAATTGGAGAGTCCAATTGTGCCTGCTGTTCTTGTTGATCCAGAATTGTAAAATTATGGTCTAAAACAGAGGAAGAATTTTGACCCCATTGATGAAATTCATTTTGGGAATCTACTAATAATGGAGCTGGCAAATTCCAATTTGAGTAGTCCTCGTACTCTTGTGGTGCTGTTACATTTTGATTATTCGGAAGAAATTCATCAAACGCCTCATTATTGTAATAATCAGAGCCAGAACCAGAATCAGAACCAATCCTCCAATTTGTAGTTCCGAGTAACGCATAAAGATATTGTTGTTGTTGCGTTATAGCTTCTAGAGCCATTATGGATCGATGAAGTCTAAGAGTATAGCGTGACAAGTTTTATTTTGAAACGGACTAAAAAGGAAAAAGGATACCCGACAGAAATGTTACAATACGGGTTTTGGTTCTTTTGGGCTGAATTATTTCACCTTTTAAAGGCGTTCGACGGGATATAGACACCACACATGCACAGAATATAGCACGTGAAATTATTTTGAACATATTCACATTTTTTACAATACAAAACAAAATGAGAAATATAATAAAATTCGTCCTTTTAAGTTCTACCTATTCAAAAAAAAAGTTCTACCTATTCTTCTTTTTATGTCAAACTATTGATATATCGGATAATGGATATAAGATTGTGAGCAGATATACTATTGAATTTATGTATATCATTCAAGGATATATGTGGTGGATTAATTAAAAGTCTTGCGTTATGGTCACGTGGATAACCGAACTTTTTAATAGAAAGGTTTTTATCCTTATACAATGTGAATATAAATTAGTTGGGCTAATACATTTCAGATAGTTTAAAAGAACCTATTGGATGGTGGAAGGACTTGTTCACATGAGAACTAAATGTCCTAGGACAATTGCAAATTAATCTAAATAGCCGTTCTACTCCAGTTCTACTCCTAATATATATGCAAAATTAACTGCAAATATGGAAACCCGTCCATTTTTTTAAAAACTTTTATCCTATATTTTAATCCTATAAAAGATGGCTTTGAATTTGAGTTGGGACAAATTTAACTTGAATTCGTGGTCCTTTTCTGGAGACGGACTTTGAGCATGATTTTTTTTCATTCTCACGAATTTGAAGCTGAGAATAGACATTTATACTCAAAGACTTGACTATACTTTTTGAACTGCCCTAGCTAGGTTCATAAAGACTATATGTTGATTCTAAAGTAGTACTACCTACTTAAGAGTAATTAATCACCAACTAATTTGGAAAACACTACTCACAACCTATTGTTGGATGAGAGTTGAAAATTTATGAGCTAGCCCAAACTATATTTCAATTAGATACTTATGGATGTAGCCACGTTTTAACTTAAGTTAAACTCAAAAATTTATAACGTTATATTAATGTTGTACGAAACGGAAGTTAAACACAGTTTAACAACCAGCTAAGTAATGAATTATTAAGTAAGATGGGCACAAACATCGGTAGGCCAAACAATATTGTACCTTTTTTTTTTTAAAAAAAAAAAATCCTTTTAAAAAAATAGAATTTCCCCCAACTCTTGGTATAAAATTGACTCTATTTTTTCAAGACTAGGCAATATGTATAATAGTCCGCAAATCACATACGACAAACCTCATGCAACAAACTCGATCAACAAAGCATGCAAGTATTTCGAACCAACTGAGACCTCATATAAACCTGGACCCTTCTTAATATGACGTCTATTCTCTTCAAATATGGTCTATACATAGGTGATGGTAACATTTAATTTAACTAGGCTGTGATATATACCTTTCCATTTTTTGTTAATTTACATTTGAACAAATTGAAAGAGATAAATATTACTTAAAATGCATGTCCATTCCTAATTATCAAAGTATTTATGAATATAATTAGCTGGAGGAGGAGTAATTAAGTACTCCATAATGGCATAATGTGTGCATAACAGCATAGTATGTATCTAATTAATTAGAAAACGTAGAGTGACAAGGAACAAGGTGGGGACCACACCTATGCCACATGGCTAAACCCTAGCCCTCTATAAGTCCCCATGCAAATATAGGCATCAACTACTTCATACACCTAATAAGGGGTCGTAATTTTGACCGGTTAAGCGATTATTTTGTTTTATTATTTTAATATAAATAATATAATAACTTGATTTAAGATCATTAACTTATATCTCATATACAGAATAGAATAAAAGATTATTATTATTCTTTTCGCACGTACCAAATAACAGGAGTATTATTTAAGGATATGCTTTCGTCGGGTTTTCCAGTTAAGAATTAAACTGTATAAATAATTATTAGATCCTTCAGCTGTCAATGTGCACTTTTTCTTTGAAAATTATTTAGGAGTTACCAGAAGAACCAAGTCTTGAAGCAAATCCAAAATTTGCATGTCAAATTAACGTTAGTTTATGAAGAATTTAGTATGCATTATTTTCAACGATATTTTCTCTGTCATTTACTAAATTAAACAACGCGTTAAATATGGCCCCCATTTATACATACGTTAGGTACACATTTCTTGGATTATTATAACTAATACGGAAACATTTTCATCCAGAAACACTCCAAAAAAGAAAAAATGAAAGTTACATTCTTGAATATTAGCTAAAACAAGAGCTAGCTATTTTAGTGAATTGGAAAAGGAAAAAATTATGTGATAATTAACCACGATAGTTGAAATTTGGCTCAGGTAAGACGTTAATGGTCAATTAGATGTGATTAATTGACATGATGAGTACGAAATCTGTGAATATTCGCAAATCAAATTAATTAAACAACGAAGAAACAATGATTCTGGACATTAAACTGGAGTTCATTCTGGATTAGCGCTTTGAAATTATTTCCGACATGGTTGGATCGGAGTTGTTAGAGCTACTAATTATTTTCAAATCTCTATTAGGCCGGTTAATTAATTAACAGCCATGTCTAGGCCTTAGGATAATAGCCCTATTAAAAAATGTTCCTGCCAATTTTTTTATAAAAAAAAACATGTTTACTATGATTACGTGGTTGTAATTTTAACAACTTATGAAGAGACGGTCTAGATGCCAATCTAAGATCTGGCATCAGTGTGGATTACTCATGATTCAAGACGAAAGCAATAGGTTCAACTTGAATTCATAAATCAGTACTCGATCATCATGACTCTGATACCATATTTTCATATGCGTAATAAACTTATATAACAAACAAGAATATTTTTTTATACAAACTCCATTAGGATAGTACGTATCCCGTAACTAAGAATTTCTTTTTATCCAATTCATTATATCAAAAAGGCAAAATATCTTAAAAAGTTCCTAAACTTAATACGAATTATTACTCACATATCTCTCAAATTAGAGATTTTTACCTAATATACATTAGGTGCAGCTGGCTTACAGTATATCCATCACTATGCATTGCATGTTTAGAAATAGAAAAGTTTAAATAACTCCTACATTCCTAAGGTGGTAATTGCTACTTAAACAAAAATAAATGAACAAACACTTTAATTAAATTTCAATGGGCGGCAAATTAAAATTAATTTTCACTATGGATGTCAGTTTATTGTTTGTTATTGGTGTTGAAAATGGGCCAAGCCAACTAGTTTACGTACTTAAAAGATAACCTGTTGAACGGGGAGTTTGAATTGCCTCCTCCACAGGGATACTATACATACATGACATACTATTTAATTTGTCTATATTCATTTTACGCTATTATATTCAAATTAATACGTACATTTTTTTGTGGTGTTGTTGGACGTGGATGGTGTAAATTTCACACACCTCAAGTCCACTTGACTTGTGGGGGATAACTAAAACTGACTATATAACGTACACCAATTTGTCGACTTTTATATATTGCATGCAACTATGATGTGTTCAATGAACAAATTTCATCTTAACGTACTAATGATGATTTATTGTCAGTTTAATTTGTTGCGTTGACATTGATATATATTAGTACTATGTATCATTTCTTCGACTCTTCTCGGACGGCTCCAATGTCAGAAAGTCGTTCTAACTTTACTTATGTTGGGTATTAATTGCTCGGAGTATTATTTGATATTATGACAAGAAATTTAGGGTAATTTATACTTAATAAATCTTTCTATTGGCCTGAATTTTTGACAAATAAATTTGCTCCACTTTCTTTAAATAATTTTCAACAATTTGCATTTCCTCTTCATAATCGTCTCTGCAAAATCTATGTCTCGACATAGAGACTATAACATCTCTGAAAATATTTCTTTGACAAAGTCTTTATTACTGTCAAATAGGTTGCGACTAGAACTGAACATGCCAAGATGAACACCCGTTTTAACCTGGCTCCATCATTGAACCTGACTCTGATGCCACTTGTTAGGACCACAATAATCTGGTGTCATGCAGAAGCTAGCAAAGCAAACCTCGAAAGACCATGAGTAAGAAGACAAATGAGAAATATATCAAAAAAATCGCACCATCTAATTACCATCTTTACCTTTTTTTGGTCTTTGGGAGAAATTAACAAGTGTAATTCTTGAAAGATACATATATCAAATCATGAAATCATGATTCATGAACTAGGTGCTAATTTGAATTAAAAAGTTAATTCTCGACTTTGATTCACTCCCTAGACTTTTCTCCAACGTAAAAACGACAAAATATAGAGCCCAAATAATTTGCAACTAATATTATCATTAACATTTTTTAAATACTAGTAACAATTATTTCTTTTCGTTGATGACACCAATTGATTGGTGCATTTCTTCTCGAAATTTAACGTGAAATCAAAGGCAAATAATAGCTGCAACTAAACCAAAATTTGCCTTTTTGAAGATTATTTTCTTACTCCATGTTGCAAAAAGATATCTAATATTTAATTTTCTTTTCCAAATTGTAGTCCACTTTACTTTCTCTTCTTACTTGTTGTGACTTTTGAATTATAATACTACTTCTAATTTAGTTGCATTAGAGTACTCTTTTATAATTATCCATTATTTATATCTTCACTTTTATACCAACTTCACTTTAGATTGTTCTACTATTTTCGTCTTTGCTCCAATATTTCTGCTTAATGAATATTTAACATATCCTATATTATAGATTCCTAAACTTATTGATACCAGTGGTTTCATTAACGTGCCCATAGTTTAGAGATATTTTAGTGACAAATTAATAAATGATGTGGTTATTTGTTAATATTTGGTCTCTCACCTACCAAGATTTGTGGACCAAGATGAATGTTAAGGTTTGAGTTTAAGTGGATGTGACTGGCTGGCTCTAATTGATTTACTTTACTAAGTAGCCAGCTATCTCATTAAGCGCGGCGATAATGTGATTGTCGTTATATTATATTTATCAGCAATAATATTATCTGAACATTTATAATCGTCATTTTATATAAATATTGTTAAAGGTTTTAGTGATTATGAATACATGACATTAACTCAATTACCGTTAAATATTTTTAAAATGAAAATCTATTGCTATTAAATGTCTTTTTTTTTATTACAGCGGACCCCAGTCGATGTACAAAGTTTCAAATTGCTGTCTGCCTTTAATAGGTGAATTTCAAGGAAATTCCTACTCGATCGGTAAGTGTACAGAGGTATATATATTATTTTTTGACTCCTAATTAATTTGTCATCTTCATTCAATGAATATATTCATGCATGGTAATCACTCTTGTTTTGCTTAACGGAATAATTTATGAAACAATGATTGTTAAGTTTGAGTGATAATTAAAGATTATATAGCAGACATCAAGATATTTTGATATCGTCGGAGAATCTCTGTTTATATTTTGAAATTTACGTTACTTTATCAGTAATATCTTTATTAGTGATAAAGCTAGAATTTTCATTAAGAGCGGTCAAAATATCAAAAAATACACACAAATAAATCAAATGGATATCAACATATACACATAATTTTTCCATCATCTAAACTTTAGTGTACTTTTCAAGGGAAGGAATGCCAATTTGATGAATAATTATTCTTATGACTATTTATAAATTGAATAGAAGAAATGACTTTTTCATATTATCTTTAGGCGTGAAAATAGAGATTTCTCCTAACATAAAACTAAAAACAAATTTGTAAAAAATTACGTAATCACAATTAAAAAGATTTAAAATATAATATACACTACATTTTGCGATGCACTTTTTTCATGTGAAAAGTTGTTGTGGGGTCTAAATTTCTTTTCCTTTTCTTTACCCTTTATTGTATTGTTATATCTTGTTCTACTGTATCCATGAGTTTTTGAGGAACACTGAAATATGATTACATTTAAATTGACTTAATAACAAATTTCATTGAATCTGACTCCTATATGGGTCAATCTTAAGAACAAAATCATACTAAATTGCAAAAACATATCACTCTTTTTCACATTAATCTGGTCGGGTAAGGAAAATAATTAATTGTGGAACTATATATAAGTCCTAATCATAGTTGATGAAGCTCATGGTTCTTACAATAATCTGCATTATTGCTCAGTATATCTAACAGAAGGCAAGGATTTGGTCTCTCCTAATGTGTGTTAATATTTTAAGTGATGGTAACACAAATTTGTCAATAATATATATTTAGTTGTCAAGGTTATATATAGTTGAAATTTGGACATTGTCGAACTAACGGTCCATTATTAATTTTTGATCCTAAGGGAAGTCCCGGGCCGGGGCTACGGTAAGATTGTGAGTTGTGACTAGTAAGTCATTGATTCAAGCTGTGAAAATAGTCTCTGATTATAAGGTTACATACACTAGACTTAATGTGGTGACACCTACGCGGATTACAGGTGACAGTTACAAGAATAGCGGGGAAGTTAACAGTACCCGATGACATTCAGGGATGGATGTAGACCCATCGGGGAAGTTAACAGTACCCGATTATCAATTTCTATGGTTCAATTATCATATACTATATATATTATTGCTGGCTTAAATGATTTGAACGTACTGTTTTGTCATTTTCAATAGTTTATAATATTGCAATTATCGTATTTAAGATCTGAATGATTAAAATTCAGACATACAAAATAGACTGACTTAATAATTGAGATCTAAATAATTAAGATTAAGACCTTAATAATATGTTTACTTGCGGAAAGAATATGCTCATGCTTGTAATTGTTTAGATTAATTCAGCGAATAATTAAGAATTTCTGCCGATAACCATTATATATCGAAGGAGAACAATAAAGTATAAATAATTTATAATTATTTTTGGAGAGGTGAGACATTATATATGCCCCCCTTCTCCATGTCTTCACTTTTTAAAATTTTGTTATATACACAGATAAAAGGATGATGAATTAACTCCTGCATCGTAATAGTGGCCTTTTTAATTTTTTTAAAAAAACTATACGTATTATGTTTAAAAACTTAATGATATCACCATAGGGGCATAAATAGTGCTATTTATGTAAACTCCCCCTATTATGATTTTGTTTGAATCATTGGGCTACTGAACAGGCCCGATTTAGATAATCAGGAGTGGGGTTATTTGGACTTGGCCCCTATTTCGTTTTTAATCCCCGTGTCACGGAGAATATTTTTGAGAAAATTTTAAGAATAGCAAAGATA
This sequence comes from Solanum etuberosum, assembly GCA_029582245.1. NCBI lineage: Eukaryota > Viridiplantae > Streptophyta > Magnoliopsida > Solanales > Solanaceae > Solanum > Solanum etuberosum. The sequence continues at coordinate 156,944 of JAJONR010000786.1, forward strand.
ATAATCATAATAGTGCTCTATTGTTATAGTTTTGTTATTTGCGCTCCATAGCTATATTTTATTTGCTATGGAGCTTCTGATTTGTATAAATCGCGACGCCAATTCGTTTGTGTCTTTGAAAATTGTGTTTGTATATTTACTTCAATTTGTATATGTATATGTTCTTTGTGTTAGGCTTGTCAATTGTATATGTGGAATCTTTGGACAAATACAAATTTTATTAGTTGTAATTTGTATATGTTTATGTTCTATATGTTAGGCTTTGTCAATTGTATATGTATACTTATATATATATGTAAAATTTGTAATTTTTTTTTTTTTTTATAGTAGCTGTAAATTATATATGTATATGTTCTCTGTGTTAGACTTGTCAATTATATATGTATACAAATATATAAGTCCCAGTTGAATGGCAAGAAAAACGAAACATTAAAGGCAAAATAGAATTAAATGAAACAATAGCTATAACATTTAATTTGATTTAAATGTTTGCAATTATGGACAATTTTCCTAAATTTTTTTTTGCGCAAAACATAAATTTATATTTGGGATGATTAAAAATTTTATTAACGAGAATTAGCACAATTTTCATTATTATTTCAACTAGCCAGTCAGCTATCTTAATTTTAACACATTAGCCAGCGTAGGAAATTTCCAACTCCCTTCTAATTACTTTCTTGGAACCTTCCTTTCATCATATACAGAAGAAAACAACTAACCAGGAAGTAAACCATGATTTGCTTTCTTCAAACTCCTTTAATTTTCCCTTCTTATATCGTCAGTGGTCGTTTGATAGAATGTATAATACTATTTTAGAACCGTTACAAGTGTATAATTTTATATTTTTGCCATTGAAGAAAAACAAAGGAGGAAAACGTGAATCCTTTTTATAATTTTACCTGCCGTAAACGTGATTCGTTTTGAGTGAATAATATATTAAAACTTTCAATACATTAAAAGGAGTTTGAATTGTTTAAAGGAGATTTAAGTTGGTTGGGATTTAAAAAGTTGACCAACAATGTATACTTTATTGCATCAACAATATATATAGATGTATATACATATCTGATATATAATTATATATCTTCTATACACGAGTATACACTATTTATACAATATTGATACATTATATATACATATGGCCATGTTATTGAACACAATTTTTGTTGTCGGTATATATTGCTAATTCGAGGCTACATTTAATGTAAATGAACACTTGGCTTTATTTGGTGCAAATAAAACTACTTTATTGTATATTTATGAAATTTTCCCTTTATATTTTTGCATTACAATATCCACAAGTTATGTTCTACGTCCTTAAAAAGTTTATGTTTCAATAGACACAAATTTAATTATTAAGGACAAAAATTAAAGATAAATCTATTTAAAGGGAAAAAAAAATTAAAAACCAACGACAAATTATGCAATTAAATGCCCAGGAGGAATTGACAAACAAAGGAATGACTCATATTTTCTCCATCTATATTAGAGTTAACTGCATAGTGCTTCTGATAAGATTCGAGTCAATAAAAACAATCAATACCTCAAAAAATGGATCGTAGCTATGAAAATTAATTAGGACTTAAAAGTCTAACCTACTGTGGGATTACATGTAATCAACGGTCAGCAGTGGTCATTTATGTTAAAATGAAATGAAATAATATTTAATTTCACTATTCAAAATTGAGTGTCATGTGCATCCCTTTGCTTTTACTACCAGGCTTAAAAAATAAATTTAAAATAAAGAATGTGCCTAGTAAGATGAAAATTTAAAAGGAATAGAGGCTATAAAATTTTGAGCAAATATATGTCTTAAGAAAATAAATCGGAATCAAAAACTTGTGTAACAATTTTAATCCACCGTTCATTTTTATTTGTCAACTGTATCAAAAATATATTTTCACTTTTACTAATCTCTTTTTATATATTAAGAGACTTTTTTCTTAATAATAATTACTTATTTTCAAGTTTTTTCTCAAAATCTAAAGCAATACATATATGAATATGATTATTATGCTAATATTTTTTCATATTAATCATTAAAACAGAAGAATGTTTTTAAAATATAGATAATGATACCCTATCAACATAGATTGAGCCTGAAATCTTGTTGGGAGTGTCACCCTAAATAACTCTCACAATATACAATTTAAATTTAATCGAAACTCTAATATGAAGTCCAGACATCGAATTAAAAAAGAAAAGGCAAATTTTTCAAAATGATACCACCAACGGCACAACCCAAAGCACTAGGAGTAATTATCACGACAAAAACAAAGAAAAAAGAAGAAGATATGAAGTCAACGTTCGACCGACTGCCTTCTCCGCGCCTTTGCTTAAGCTTAATTCCTTGTACGTATTTGGTAATAACATCACTTTTTTGGGCAGGTGAACTGTTTACACTGTCCATTTGCACCGATTAACCAGACCTCAAATGGCATGGCAACAATTCACCATTACTCTCGTGATCCTCTCGTTTATCTCTCTGTTGATACGTTACGGCGTCGTTTCCGCTTTCCGAATTTCTCATCTTTCCAATGTCAGCTCCGGTTTCCTCCCGTCGCCGGCCGACGGCAGCCGTCACACAACCATGTTACTTCCGCTCTTTCCTCCGAAAGACACTTCTCGCCGTGCTGAAATCTCCCGTCGGCACCTCCAGAAAAGCCCTGTCAGTGCTCGCATGTCTCTCCATGATGATCTCCTTATCAACGGGTTCGAATTCGTAGCTATTGCTCAGAATTTTAATTAGGAACTGTTTCTAACTGTTTTGGTTGCTGATTTCTCAACTTTTGATGCAGATACTATACAACTCATATTTGGATTGGAACACCACCGCAGAAGTTTGCTCTTATTGTTGATACAGGGAGTACTGTTACTTATGTTCCTTGCTCTTCATGTAAAAAGTGTGGCAACCATCAGGTTGGTTCATCTCTCAACTATCTCTTTGTCCTTTTGTTTTCTCTTTCCCTTTTCTGGATAAATAGTAAAAGTTACAGATTTATCTTAATTTTCCAGTTATGTGATTTGATAGCTCAGTAATTTCATAAACGATTATTAAAGAGAGGTACTATGTTAGGCGAAATCAGGATTTGAAGGCTTCAGGTGCACCAATATTAGCTTAGCTTAAATATAAGCTCTAAGCTAAATTTACAATAAAAACAATGAAAAAATGGATTTAACTGGATTCAAACCCTAGTCTCACAGGTGATTCCTCTGGCTTGTACTAACGGCACAAGGGAACTCATATGCTCCTCATGAGTGCACTGTTAATTATATCCTAGTTTCTGTTAATTTCTCAAAATAGAAATACATATATACACATAATTTTTTCTAAAGTTGACGGGTGCACGTGCACCCCCATTTATAAGTGTGGGTCCGCCTTTGACTATCTATGTTTTCCACTTAGAACTGTGTGGCGTTTTGATTTCTTTCTTTTGATCTGTGGTACTATGTATGTTTTCTTACTTAGGATCCTAAGTTTCAGCCGGAAATGTCAAGCACTTATCAATCTGTGAAATGTGATAAGACTTGTCCCTGTGACCTTAAGACGCAGCAATGTATTTATGAGAGACGGTACGCTGAGATGAGTTCAAGTTTCGGGTTGCTTGGAGATGACGTCATATCTTTTGGAAATCTAAGTGAGCTTGGACCACAACGAGCTGTTTTTGGATGTGAAATTGCGGAAACTGGTGATCTTTACAGCCAACGTGCTGATGGAATAATGGGCTTGGGTCGAGGGGATGTCAGTATAGTTGATCAACTTGTTGAAAAACATGTAATCAGTGATTCTTTCTCCTTGTGCTATGGAGGGATGGATTTTGGTGGTGGGGCGATGGTTCTTGGTGGAATAAAACCCCCTGCTCACATGGTCTTTACCAAATCATATTTTGGTCGCAGGTATGTATTGGAAATAATTGAATATATACATAGGAATGTTAGGTCCTCCTAACAAATACACTTGATAAATCTTACGCATTTACTCTAGTCTCGGATGGCAACAGCCCGTACTACAATATTGAGCTGAAGGAGATACATGTAGCTGGGAAGCCGCTGAAAATAAACCCTCGGGTTTTTGGTGGAAAACATGGGACTATTCTTGATAGTGGTACCACCTATGCTTACCTTCCAGAAGCAGTATTTGTAGCTTTCAAGAGTGCTGTAAGATATTGTTATCTACATATTTGCCAATGTTTCTGTCATTTGTTTGATTCAAATCTGCCTGAGAAAACGAGTAGTGGCAAAAGAACATGCTATTGGTGAGAAGATTTTCCTGAAGAAATTAAAAATTATCAACAATTTGCTTGTGTAGGTGACGATCCGGTATTTTCTGAAACCTTTATTTAAGGAATTTCAAAACAAATTCACTAAGAAAAGATATTCATGTGAATGTTGTGTTTTTGATTATGTAGGTCAATCTATTAATTTTTGTTATTCAAAATTTTGCTTACACCACTGATTGGTGTCACAAACCACCATGTCCTAATCACGGATCAACCTGTAGTCGGAGATTCCTATACATGTGTGGGACTGGAACTAAAATCTCTTAGTCAATAATAGTTTGTGAGCCGATACTTTGTTAGCTACTTCCTTGCCAAAAAAAAAACAAAAAGCTTTGTTAGCTACTACATATTTTTGAAAGAAAAGGAATGACCCAAATATCTCTTGATCCTGTAACTCCACCGCCTAATATTGTTCCTTCTTTTGCTGCCATTTTTTCTGCTATTAAAGGACATAATTTTCATTGCATAACAACTTATTATAGTTGTTTCATGTTTTAAATTTCTGAATTTGGTAATACAACACTTTCAAACCTGATTTGTAGAACGTTTTTTTTAGCCGAGGAGTTAGTGCCATCTTATTTTTCGTTAGTAAAACTCTAGTTAAAAGAGTTCAATTGCTGTAATTGAGAGAATGAGAATTTGAGCCTATTGAATAGAGTAGTATTTTTTCTCTCCTAATTTTTAGTTTCTATTTTTTCCATCAGAAACAACCTCCTTACCCCTCAAAGGTAGGGGAAAGGTCTGCATACATCCCACCCTCCCCAAACTCCACTGGTGGGAACACACTGGGTATGTAGTTGTTGATGTTAGCAGGTAGTAATTTTCGTTATATACAGAGTTCCTTGCAAGTTTCTAGACATCTTTGATGTTGTCTTGCATTGCTTTTGCTGTGTTATATTTAGTGAAGGGATAAGTGGATCACTAGTGGGTAAAATCTTTAAATGCAACTAAGTCTATTCCTTTCTGGAATGAACCTCTTCAACTTTTCTTTTCAGGTAATGAAAGAGCTTCATTCTCTAAAACAGATCAAAGGGCCTGATCCTAGTTTTAATGATATCTGCTTTTCAGGGGCTGGAAGGTATTAAACGAAGAGTTCTGAAATTAATTTGGTGTCTATGATTTTCTTGTTTAAATTTGTTTTCTTCCTATTGTTGGTGCTATCCATATTATTAATATCTTACATATTCCAGCGACGTGTCACAACTCGCAAAGAACTTTCCGTCTGTTGATATGGTTTTCAGTGATGGAAATAAACTAACTCTCTCTCCTGAAAACTACTTGTTCCAGGTAGGCATCTTATTCTTCTTTAGTACTTTGTTATTTATCTTTCCCGATGCTATTTTGGCTTCAGATCCACATTCTTCTTTTTCTTTTTACTATTTTGTATTGATTATTTCCCCCTTTTCCAATGTAACTTGTATACTTTAAAGCATTTCAAAGTACGTGGTGCTTATTGCCTAGGAATTTTCCCGAATGGAAAGAATCCAACTAGTCTTCTTGGAGGTACTTCTCACTACTTGACAAAGTTCATCTTCCTAACTCTTCTGTGCTGAAATATGCATGGTTTTAATTGCAACAGGAATCGTTGTTCGCAACACTCTTGTAACTTACGACCGTGAAAATGAAAGAATTGGTTTTTGGAAAACTAATTGTTCCGAGTTATGGGAAAGACTGAATTTATCTCCTCCTCCACCTCCATCTCCATCTACACCAGTGCTTTCAGGCTTGGATAACCCAAACTCCATTGCACATATGTCTCCTTCACCAGCTCCTAGTGGACCTCCTGGGTACAATATACCTGGTATGAAGAGAAAACTTTTCTCCACATAGTTTTTGTACTGGAAGGTTACTCTGCCCATTAGGGTGCTGTAATAACTAGAACTGCTTTTTTTTTTTAGCATTTCTACTAGGAAGTTCTGAATCTGTATAGATTAATATAATTGGTCTTCTTCAAAAAATAAAATAGATCAATACTGTCGTTTCCTTTTCAATTCTCAATCTTATGAAAGTGAGGATCAAGTTTAGGTTTGCATCTTGCTGATGTTACGATATTTTACCTAATTTCAGTTTGATGTACCTCTTCTATGTTTGCGTAACCTCAAATGAGCTGACTTTTATCTTCCGAAAAAGTTCTCAAGATTTCATTTAGTTTTGCTAGTGTTAGTCACTTTTTCCTACTTCAATAACATATTTTCACAAACTTAAGCAAGGTTCCGCTGCAGATATGATGGCTACTGAAGTTGGGTAATTCATAATTCCATTAGAAATACTTATCATTGTTATCAAATTCATCTTTCATGTCAACTTGCAGGGGAGATTGAAATTGGGCTCGTTACATTTTACTTGTCTTTAAGTGTCAACTACTCAGAGTTGAAGCTACGGATTCCAGAACTTGCCCATTCCATTGCCCAAGAGTTGGATGTTAATGTTTCACAGGTAGTTTGGTTTATTGTGGTAATTTTGGCAGAACCTCTTTTTTCTCTTTTGATAAGTTGGACCTTTATTTAATCAAAACAGCATTGCGAAGCTGCATATATTTTGGCATGAACAGAATGTCGGAGATTTACTTTCCAAGGGTGTCTAAAGATGCCCTGCTATAGTACTAGTCCAAATTAAACTGAGAAGTAAGAGCTTGTAATTGAAGTTTGTTGTAGTTGTTGTGGTGGTGGGGTTGGAGGTGGTTGGGGGAGGGTTTGAATAGGTAGTTTCTTTTCTTGTCGAGCGTTTAGAAGCAAGTTTTGGCAACCTACGACATAATAACACAGGAAATGGTTATGCAGAACTAGCCGTTTGTGAAGTTAGTTTTAAGAAGTCCTTTTTATTAGTATGGTATAGCTTAGTTCAGAAAAAATTCAAAACTCGAGCTTCAGAAAGCTTACCTTATCTTGCAGCATTTTAATATTAAATTTGAACGTCTGATTTCTTTTATGTTAATCTCCACTGGTCTTGAGTTTTAACTTTGTTACACGTGATATGTCAATCATCTATGGCTTAACCTCAAGCAAGGTTGGGAGAAATACGAATTCTCATCAAGGATTGATTATTTTTATGATGATCCTTAACCTATGGCAACTCAACTCTTTTATCCGGATTGTACTGACTATGCTTTCAAGTAGGTTGATTTAACTTTCTTTCACATGATGATGTCACTTATCTTGCAGGTTCGCTTAATGAACTTTTCGACAAAGGGAAATGATTCCCTCACTAAATGGGGCGTCTTTCCAGCAGGATCTACAGACCGTATGCCATATGCCACTGCAATGGTGACTTAGCATTCTAAAATATGTGTTGCTGTCCTTTGAGTTGAAGAATGTGTATTTATTCATGATATATTATGCAGGAAATAATAGCTAGGTTGGCTGAACATCATCCTCATCTAAAGGATTCCTTTGGAAGTTATAAATTGTTGGACTGGGGCATTGAACCTCCACCAAAAAGGTATACACGCAATTACTGCTGTCTCTTTTGCTAATTCCTTCATTTGTCTTCCCCTCACAGTTCTTTATTCTCTCTCTCTTTCTCCACCATTCCTTTTCCATGGTAGTTTCATCTTTTTTGTGCCTTGTGTGCTGTGTTAATAATATGATATCACATACTTGATTTGACATTATCTTAATTTTGTAGGAAGCACTGGCCGCGAAATTACTTGGCCCTAGTAGTACCATTTTTAGTTGTTTTGATAGTTGGACTATCAGCTCCTATTGGATGGTTAATTTGGAGGCGAAGGCAAGAACAGGCTCTTCCTTATGAACAGGTTGGAAGTGTTGAAACTGTTACTCGCGAGCAAGAACTACAGCCGCTAAAATGAAAGGGAATTATTTTGCCAAAGGATGGTTCACGGTAAAAAGGAAATTTTGAAGTGGAAGTGTTGATCTCTTATACAGACAGATTCATGATTTGAATTTTATGGTTTATTGGGTTTGCAATCTATTATTTGTACTTTAGTAAAAAAAATTAACACATATATAGGGTTAGGATAAGTTAAATCTGTCCTTTTGTTCGTCATACCACTACCACATCGTATGTTGTTTCTTTTCTCTCTTCTTATTGTGGTGTATTTCATGACGGTTTATGCACACTCATTTTCCTAGCAGGTACCTGTATTATTTTACTTACATAAATACCAAGTAACTCTGTTTATGAAAACTTGAAAAGAATCTAGATTTTCTCTTTTTATTTTTATTTTTTATACTTTACTAGGATTTGGAGAAGAACTAGAAATCCAAGTCAACAGTAGCAAGTTGTAATCCATGCTTCACGTTTTTTATTATGTCTTTCGAGGTGGAGTAAACATTCCATACAAATGTAAGAATCTAGTAAATTACTTGAGCCGAGAGTCCTTTGGAAACAGCCTCTCTATAGAATAGATGAGGTAAGGGTAAGGATTGTGTATAATATTTTACCCTCCTCAGACCAGTAGTAGGATCTCAGTGAGTGCTGCTGTTGTTGTAAGAATGTAGTAATTAATCTCTAGGGAAGATACAATTTTAGTATGCAAAATAATGAACTTGCGTAGTATAAATAGGGCAATTACAACTAAAGTCAGCCACAGCTATGTGAATGCAGATATTATAAAGTGGCACCACGTACAAAGTGTAACAATTTTATAAACGATGAGATGTGAAATTGAGACTGTTGATTAAATCGAAAAATTATTAAAGTCACCCAACACAACAGCTGCGCAAGAAGATTCATTCTTTTTTTATTTTTTCATAAGAAGAGAGATTTAATTAAATGGACCAAAGATGCTGTCCTAATGAAAATCCATGAACCCTTTGTTAATTTGAGACTGAATAAATAAGCTAACACCATGAAATTGAACGTTGATAAATCGCAGAGAGACTATCCAATGATATTCCTCTAGGCCCCCAACATTATTACTCGAATTTTTTTGTAAAGATGGAAGAACAACCCTTCTCCAGCTCTGTTGTTTTGAGACACCAGAAAATTGCATACATAGGAACAGGTTAAAAGTAGCAAGACGACTTCTTTTTCACAGCCTAAATTGGTGAAAAAGAAAAATCAAACTAATGCACAACCACAAAAAAGACCTTAATAACCAAAAATCAAGAAGATGAAAGAAGGTAAAAGTTGAAGGTGAGAAGAACCTGGCAACTATATATTTAGCTCTTCTCATAGGTTGGTATAGGCACTCCTAAATCTTTTGAGAGATTCTTGTAAGCACTTTGTAATCTCAGTGTTATAGGTCCTACTCGACCATCACCAACTATACGTCCGTCAATTTTGACAACCTGTCCATGCAAGGAACGAGATAGTCCCCCAGTATGATAGTAAATCAGCACGAATAAGTTAAACGCCAGAATACTCAGTGTCATGTCAATGGTAAGATTCAGATTTCCAGCTCAGAGAATTGAACAAACTTTTGAGTGATGATAGATTTATTTATGACCTGCAGACTCAAAATAATCTACTTTGACAGGCCAAAATTATGTGAATTAGGATTGACCCCAACTGAAAACCAAGCCAAGGATCCTCAGGTAAACATATCAATTCAATGGTTAAAGGAAGCTTATGAAGGAAACAGTTGCAGTTCTGTATGGCTGAGTCAGCCACATGACACTAAAGTTTTAATTCAGTTTAAGACTTTTAACCTACCGGGCTCAGCTCCCCCATAGTTCCTGTTGTCCACACCTACAGCAAGTGAAAGATTCATATTAGAGGAACCAAAAACAGAAGAATGACGAGGATCATCAACAGTGACAAGTACAACCAATGGTGGTGGTGATGGTCGAGTCATACTTCACTGGTGACAGTAAAAATGAAAATGAGAAGCTTCGTCTTAACACAAACATTTCTCAACACTAGATAGCAAAATATCACAGATAATGGAACAGAAGAAGCATAATTGTGTTGGAATTAACTTTGCAAAAGGTGTTCTCGAAGCACACAATATATTCCCTCAAATTACAGACTTAAAGGGTTGGACTGCAAAAATATCCTTGTTACTTCGGGTCACTGAGAAAATAAGAAAGTGGGCTTCTTTCATGCATAATGATCGCATGGACCAAAGAGTGGGAAAACTAAACTTTCCTGAAAATGCTTAGAAACATCTTTAATTCATATATGTCAAGCTTAGGAATCACGAAGCTCGTATTCTGTATATCAATGAATTCAAAAAAGGAATCCACATTGAAACCAAATGAGATGAGAGTCTCAATAATAGTTGATATGGAATGGTTAATCCCCTCATGATTCATGAATCATATATTTAGTGCAGTGATTACCTAGTCCATCAATACAATATACACACAATTTTCAAAGTTGAATCAAAAACAAATATAGAAACCTCATTTAACAAATAATAAATATTTACTTTCGACCTTTCTTTCCAGGTCAATGATATTGTCTTGATAAGAAAACAAAATAATTGACTTGGATAAGATAAGGTTGGAAGCAAAACACTGGGCATAAGGAGTTTGTAAAAGCTGTTGGTATGAAGAACAAATATTGAAATAAGTGAATTTACCCCTAAATAGATATAACCTCTTTTTAACTATTTGTATTTGTAGTTACACTAGTTTTGGTACAGAGATGCACAATAAAGAGGTTTTCATCTGATTTTTATATTCAAAAAACAGCCGCAAGCTTCCTCAATATGGGGGTGGGGGGTGTTGTGACAGTGGGCACAATGATAGATTATCGGTGCTACCCCAAACATTATTGCATTACTGCTGCTCTATTCAATTTTAGAGATGCAGTAGATGCTTAAAAAAGGTATTCAAGCTAAAGTAAAGTTTGTGAATGGTTTCTCCAGAAAATGGAGTAGGTTGAGTTATGTGATAAGAAGGATGCATACACTAAATGCTCCGAAAACGATATTCAAGCCAGGTGGAATACTTCCACCTTGTGTTAAAATCCTTCGTTTCATAATTTCTCAAGCAGCTTCCTTAGACACATTTACAAGAAACGATAATTGACAATGTCTAGAGCACATCTTTAAGAGAAAATAGGTTGTTAGGTAATGCTTGAAACAAATTTTCTAGGTTTTCAAAGAACAAATGCATAGTTAAGAGTATACACCTCATCAGCAGTGTGAAATTCTGATAAGCTAATTCGTCGCTCCTCTAAAGCTAAACTTTCCTTCAGCACAAGCTCCATGACCTGCAAAATAGATTGTTGATCATCAAACAGATAACTCTACAAATTCATCACTTCATCAAAGACTTAAAGGGGGAGAGAAGGAGAGAGACAAGAAGAGATCTTCTAAATGAGAGATCTTCTAAAACTTACTGTTGCTCTAGTTATGCCAGGAAGGCAATAATCAGCATGAGGTGTCACCACACGCCCTTTCTTCACTAAGAACTGCAAAGGGTAAAATCATAAATTTTATCAAAGATAGGAGAAACACAAGATCTGATAGTTGTTAATAAAGCAAAAGAAAAAAAAATGCTCAAACCATTGCAATGAACTAAATGACCACAGAATTGTGTGAGAATGTGCTTTTGAGTTTTGTGGTTATGCCACCAAACACAGGCAGATATTACAGAATAAAAGGAGAATCTCTTGGAAAGGACATGCAATGACCTTCCCTAAAGTGTGGCTTCCCTCCTGAGGAATAGAGATTGGGAACTTCAAAGAGGAGGAACTATAGGAGGTAAATGAGCTTACTATATTTGTAGCATTAGTTTCTGACACATAGCCATCTTTATCAAGCATGATTGCATCATCAGCCCCAGCATTATTACCTTCTATCTGCACCAAAGGAGAAATTGCTGTCAATTACAGCCAGGTGGATGCACACAAATCATACATTGTGGTAGTGCGACAAAGACAAGAAACAACTGCAATTTCTAAGGAATGCCCCGCCTTCACCAAACAGGAGTTGCCTTTGTATTTCCACATAGTATAATGATCACAATGTTAAATTGTCAAGAAGCAGTTGTCCAGCTACGAAACCATAAAACAATTCTTCCATCATCCCAGTTCACTGTTGATGTCCAACTTTTTTACTTACATTGATATTTTTGATCGACATTTAAACATTTCATAATCTTAGTTAAGGAGTGGGATAAACATTTTATGTACTTCCAGCTTTCCAGTTGATCCAACAAAATTTTAGCTGCATAACCAATCAATTTGACTCCAAAAGTGAAATTGCTATAATTTCTTAATATAAAATATTTATAATGCAGAAGGTGAGATAAGAATCTGCAAGCAGACATAAAAATGAAGAACTGTCAATATGAATTTCAGGATCGCAGTTACGACTTCCTCACAATAGAAAGATTATGTAAATACTCATTGTATTAATTTGCATAGAGAAAAATACCTTTGCAAGAATGTTGTTGAGAAGGTTGTTATGGTGAATCTTTGAATCCAAATTCTGCAAAGGAAACAACAAGTCGTTACTTTAAGACAAGTTATTAACAGTGATCAAAAGCTCAGAGTAACATGAACTTCATTGTTTTTTCACTTAAAAGATAGTTCAAGGAATTATGTATCGCTTTCCTCAATCTTTGGTTTTAAGATAGTAGCAGCAACAGAAAAGCAAGTTATTCCACATCATTAACTAGGAAGCATAGATCACTTAGATAACTTAACCAAGGATTAAATATAAATCATGACAAGAAATTACAATCCTTGGCCAACATCATCTTGTGGGGTTATGGACATGGTTGGGAAGGAAGAACATTAAATCATGGTTTTATTCTCAGCAACACATCACCATCCTTACTTGGACTCAGTATCAAGTTTGTTCTAAAGGTACTCTAGAACAGGGTATTGTTAAAGCTAATAGAGAATGATTTTTTAAAATTGGCTCAAGTTTTGATGGAAGAGTCTGATGAAGGAATTTGGAAGTACAGGATCCACATGATGGTGTTAAAGTCTAAATAAAATGAAAACAGAGGAGGGTAACACAATGTCAGATTTTCTATCCTTCTTTTATTTTTCCTTAATTTCAGGCAAACGGAAGTTCCTCAGTATACCTCAACATAATCATGCTTTATGAAAGTTATCTCGACTGTAACTGACAAAATGTCAAGTTGTCACTCACCATTTTAAGACATGCTCACTATTAACAAGCACTGTACCGTTAAATCAAGTTAAAGACCAATTAGAGGATGAGCAACTAACTCCAGTAGAGAAAACAAGAAGCACAAAAACCGTCTTTTCTAAATTATAAGAGATAAAACAACTAAGAGCGAAATGTTTCACCAGATATGGAGCCCTGATATTTGCACTAGAAGATGCTACTGATTAGAAATCTGATTCTGGCTTATTACTCAAAGAACCAGCTACTACAAATAATTAAGCATAGAAGAAGAAATGTGAAACAAATAATAATCTGGTGTAGTATACATCATATAATCAAATTGCAACTATATGATAGAGGTTTTTTAAAAAAAACTCAAGGCCTTTCCTAAAGTTTCAGGGTAAACCATCCCCCTCCCTGCAGTAAAACAAGAAAAGGATCAGGGGAATGCTGAGTTATCAATAAAACCACAACTTCCCTCAAAGATGATCTGACCACTTGAATAAGAATCTTTAGATGAATGGAAATTGTTTTAGTAATAAGGATAAAAACGAAATGATTTTCTAAGCCAAAAAAAGGGGGCAGGGAAATGGCATAGAATCTCATGAAATTACTAGGCTCAACTAGAAGAAATATCTTACATTTGGTGAATTACGACGAGTGGTTGCCGTCACTAACGTTAAGCCCTTTTCATTGTCATAGACTGGAGGTTTCCATTCAGCAAGAACTTCAAAAAAGGGTATAATAAAAATATGAGAAAGGAGGACGGCAAATAAGAGTTATAGCTACACCAGTATAGTACAGAAAGTGGACATTTAGTATTTTAATGTATTTTCTTTACTTTGTATTGACATTGAAAATTCAAGGATGGTGTTAATCTATTTCTTTGGTATATCTCTTTTCTAGACTATTCATCACCAAGTGCACAGAGAGAGAGAAATGCAGTCCTGGAAAAAGGTTTGCTGACTAGTTTGAAACATTCTTAATTCAGACAACTTCAGGCAACTGTAACTTGGATATAAGAACTCTTAAACAAGAGTAGTTCATAATAAAACAATTTTCATGCTTACAAGATGACAGTGTAGGCTGAACCCTGACATTGTTCATGCCGAGGAACAATGAAAGAGTATACGGAGTAGGCATTCAGACAACAAAAAAGATAGAAGGCATCTTACCAATTAAAGTACATCTATAACGATTGAATGCCGGGCTCATTCCTGAGGTTACCTAATGATAAGAACATGAGAAATTCTAAGGCCAGAGTGAAAGAGAACTAGAATTAAAAACAAAATATGACCTAATGTCCAGGCATGTGTTTATATCAGATTCCAAAACAACGACTGAATATGAGAATAGATAGTAATAGCAATTATTAAGATTACCTTTTTACCACGTGTCAAAGTTAGTCGGATATGTGCATTATCAAACATTCCATTTCTTAAAAGAGTCCTGAAAATAGCTTCTTTCACCTGCATATTTTTGCATCAAGTCACAAATTCTACAAATTATACTACATATTGTAATGTAGAAATCAAAAGCTAAGAGGACCTAGACCCAAACAGGGAACTGCCACAACATTTTACCTCTTCGCGAGTTGGTACATTGCTGAAAGCTAGTGCTTTTGCAGAGTCGAACATCCTGAGAAAAAGAAACTTAAATGTAAATTTAGAGCAAGAAAAAGCATTTTATGGATACGGCACATTATTCTGTGATTCAGATCAAAGAAACTAAATTGTTTCAAAACTGATATTCATTTAACTTTATCTATACTGATTAATCCTATGTCATCTCATATTATAGTGGCAGAATAGGTCGTTACATTGAAAAATTCTTACCCTTAGGACTTGTAACTCATTTGCATAATTTGCCCTATCTGGTGTGTTTGCATTACACATGTAGGTTTGTTTTGATAAATTTGATTAAAAAATTCTTACCCTTAGGACTTGTAACTCATTTGCATAATTTGCCCTATTTGGTGTGTTTGCATTACACATGTAGGGTTGTTTTGATAAATTTGATTCTCAAGTTATGCAAAGCATTATCTTTGCTTTGGAGTTACTGATTCACAGGGAGTTGCATCCATGCTTCATCTTCTTTTACACATTTGATGTTATTTTCTTTGATTATGCCCCTTCATTATAATGTCCATGCAAAATCGTCCAAGCCTTATATTTTCCCTCTAAATTTTACATCAAGACGCCAACTTAATCACTTTATTCTCTTCACAACAGTTGAATATGATTCTGTCTATAGGTTCAAGTCAGTGCGGTTTCCTACTTGTAACCACCTCTGAACAGTTTGATCTGGATCTCCCATAGCCCTACATAAACATAAATGATTATACCTCAAATTCCTATTCTGCAAAAAATCTTGTAATCACCTGTCTGACACTTAATTGATCTTTTATTATGTAGAGCCTGATCCCATATTTTATGCAGAGGAAGCATCTCATGTCCAAGTATCTTACCATAATGATGAGGTATAGATTTGATGATATACAACAAAAGTGGAAGACATTTTACAAACTATCTTGTGCTGAAATTAATTGATGATTCTTTGTTGTTAATATTACGTTGATACTTATCCAGATAGACTTGAAGCTCATGAAGCGACAAATTACATTGTTTAGAGACTTCCTCCCGTAGCAAAAGATAGGACTTAACCTGTGGTTTGTGAACTGTTTCTTTTTTCTTTTATAATGTACTATTGTTCTTACCTGTATACTCTCATCATTTACAACATCAGTTGGACCTCCATAAAAGAAGCCCAAGGTAGTATACTCTCACTGTGCCATTGAAAAAAGCAATAGCACCCAAAAGGATTATTCTATATTGTACAATAATGTGGTGCCACTAGAAAATTAACCAAACTACTGGTGTTACTAGAACAATCAATGGGGAAAAAGAGTTAAGCCATCGGAATGATCGTTACAATAGTTAGACCATGAAAAGAAAGAAATTTTGGTCGCACTGCCACCTGTCAATAGGTGAAAGCTATTCAAGTCGACCAATATTTAGGGGCTTTGAGATGTAGGGGGGAAATAATATAAGGCAAAGAGAATAAATAGATAACTTGATGACAATGGTCACACCTCATACAATCCACATCTTATACCTGACTAATGGGCACTAATTTAGCACTAGTTGTTGTCACTTACCTATCTAAATGCTCCTCAAGCTTAAATACCTTTCCGCCGTACACTCGAAGCCCCTCCCAAACTCCATCACCACCTTGGACAATTGAATCAAATACTGAAACCTAGAAAATGTCTTGCAATGATCAAAAATTGAGAGCTAGTTGAGCAGAAAGAACAGAATTTTTTCGAATATTATTCTTGGTAAACTACGTTAACTTTTTACCTTTGCAGTCTCACGAGGCACAATCTCATCACCAACCCATGCAAGCAGCTTCTCATTAGTAGGAACAGGAAGACTAGGATGAGGTAAAGTTGAGTTCAGGTAAGAAGAAGAAGATCGTCTAGCATGACGCTTAAGCATGTTGTAAAAGGGTAGGCTTTGCTCCAACAAATCATACAATGATGTTGGAAATGGCTGAAGAATTTAAGAAGGAAAAACTATGAGCAAATGTCTTTCACGTGATATTTAGCTGTTCTTCATGATTATTTAGAATGTTCCAGGAAAGAAGCGAGCTGCCAGCAAAATCGAAACAATTTAAGACTAACAACTAACAGGTTCAACTTTCATGGAACTAATTTTGAATAAAAACACATCATGTCGTGCTACACATGCAAAAACAACAGATGACTGGTAGGCCTGGGACATGAAAGAGACTTTGTTTAAATAGTTTGCCCCATTTCAAATTCACTAAGCACAATATATCTCCGCTAATCAGAATAATATCTGAGCTGTGGGCTAGTAATGCCTGGGAAAAAAATCATATGCAATCATACTTGGTGATACAAACTGAAGTAAAGAGGCAAGTTTCAAAAAAAATAAAAGGGTGTTCCTCTTCTTTATTTTGTAACCTGATGCCACTAAAGATGAGTTTCTAAGTGTCACTATAATACTCTGTTTAATCATTAAATTTTTTGCATAACCAAATAGTAACCAAAGATCTGTAAACAGTATACCATAGGGTACTTCTTTGCTGGAGCAAAACCTGTTGATTTATGCACACTTTTATACCACCATGGTGCCCAGATGCCATCAAATGGTTTTGGTCCAGCTTCCCACCTGAAAACTCCAACGAGCTTGAGATTTAGGTATAGTTGCAGTTGTTTAACTCCAGAGAGATGATTTTCTTCTGATAAGGTGACATAATTTCATTAATATGGTAAATTTTCCGCATACAAAAATGTATACCAAAAAGTAGAGTCTACACAAAAAATATGGCTCTCTACAAAGTATAGAATATCTTCTAGACTGGCAACTCCAGATAGATTATTGTCAACTTCTTGTTAAAGTTTTAGCACGAATGTAGCTTACCTGAGCATTGAATCTTGAAATGGAATCTCAAGATCTTCACAAAGGCCACGCAGGGTCGCCTACAGAATGACAATTATCAGCAACATTCTTAAAAATGTTAAGTGGTGTAACTTTATAAGCAACCGGACAAGTAATCAAGGCACTCAACCATGCGATCATTCCTCATGTAAAAGTTGGGGAAGGTATTTTAACTATCTTTTCTTTTTCCATTTCTCTTTCAGTTGGCATAACAGACTGCCATGTTTAAAACAAGATGAACCAGGGAATTGAGGGGAAAAAGTTGGATCAGGTAAAGGAGACTGGACATTGCACCAACTGCACTAGAACTTATGCTATACAACTTTTATAAATGAGGTCTTAATATTGCTTCAATAGCAGCTGACCCTACTAGTCATAATTGGTGGGACACTAAGCCTGGCCACTATACTTTAGTTCATATGAATCAAGTTGCACATAGAAGGCTCTCACAGCAAACCAACTGATAGCATAAACACAAATTAGGCCTAAGCTTATTATAATGTAAACACATGATAAGTTGTGTTACCATATAAGCACAATAGCTTAAAATTTCACATTCATAACAGTTCCTTTCCTCTTTTTCTACAAATTAAGGTTTTTGTGTTACTCCAATAGTGTTCTTATTCATAAATACCTATATATCTACACAGAGAAGGAATACCACTGAATACAGTGGTAAAATGACTAAGCAGACACAATGAAGTTGTGACAGGACCCTAATGAGCAGCCATCTCTATAATTCTTAAACCATCTATGAAAATGTTCGCACTGGCAACTCCGTAAGTCAGTGCAAAGCAATAACCAGTTATTACATGTTACTGCACGACTAGAATAGCTGTGATTGAAACCATAATTTCAGTAATTTGGGCATCACTGGACAAAGGACCATATCTTTCTGGTATCTAAGTTTGTCAACATTCCCAACTAGGATGAGCAGAAACAAGAACCATACTTTCATAAACCAGTAATGAAAGGGGATTATGCTTCAAACTGAATAATGCTACTGGAAACGAACCTCGGGATTTTCTCGAAGATCTGCAGCATCAATAACTGGTGGGGGTCTTCCTGATTCAGATAACTCACTGTATACGGAGACCAGCTCTGCCAACCCCAGCTCAAGAAATGATGGAGGTACAACCTTCTCAAAGGATGGCTACCAACATAGCATATGTAAGTTAAATTTGTTAGAAGCAGAAATAACATTTTTACATCAAATCGAAAATGTAAAACAATAAAATATAAAATAAACAGAGAAATATAAGATGAGCAATGTCACATAGTTAATGAACCTGCTGCTAGTGATGCATCGGTATTGAGATTTTCCATTAATTTGCTTACTTAGTACAGTGACAAAAGAACATAATTTTTTTTTTTGGGAAAAAGGACAAATATACCCCCGAACTATCGTAAATTGTATACAGATACCCTCCGTCATACTTTTGGGACATTGGTGCCCCTGCCGTCCAAAAACTAGAGCATATATGCCCTTCACTCTAACGGAAGACTATATAGGGACACGTGTCACAATCTTGTCCGTCGATCTGATATTTAATAAATGTCGGGTCGGTGGATAGGATTGTGACACGTGTATGTCCGTTATTATAAAGGGTATATATGCTCTAGTTTTTGGACGGCAGGGGCACCAATGTCCCAAAAGTATAACGGAGGGTATACGATAGTTCGGGGGTATATTTGTCCTTTTTGCCTTTTTTTTTAATAAAAAAAACAGACTAGATAAATTAGAAACTTATAACCAACCATCTGTAACAAGAGTCAAGACTTGAACTTAAATTTACCAAGATATCAAGGGGATTCCTTATCAGTATGAAGTGCTTTCCTCTTTTCATCAATTCATTTGTCAAACCTGGCACACGTTGTTTGGCTATATGCTGTGAGAAGGAAGAAGGAATAGTGAGAAAATTTGAATTAATAATCTAATTACAGATCTCTATTACCAAAAACTGTCTACAGCACTATGTAGTGCTCGAAACCTATCAAAGACCAGACCCTTGAAACTCAGTGTTCGACCCACAATGTTAAATGCTTGGTTGCAGGCTTGCAGCTGTCTAGACAACTTATTGGTTCTTCATTTTATTCGTCAGAAAACTCAAGCCAAAGTTGTCAAGCAATAGCAAGCATTCCTATATAACTATTAATTTACTTTATATAAAATTTCTGGCATAAGGGTGTGTTTACCAATTTAAAAAAATCATAATCATAGTAAAGAACTCAAGTCTTACACAAAGTCCACAATTTGCTCGCATTAGACAGCACCGGTACCTAGAAACAGTGTTAGTTTATGCTCCTTCCAACTACTCTTTGATGAACAATCACAAAATGATGGAGCTTTGGGAGAAATCAGTACTGAGAGGAGAACACATAGTCAAAATTATCTTGAATACCCTTCCGACGTAACACTCAGTTGCTAACTCTCAATCATACAAATCGTATGGTGCCTAAGTTGTCACAACTGTTATCTGAGTTTTAGCAGCAAGCAGACACATTTCCAACATTTTTCTACAAGTAAATAAAATCCATCTTGATGTTCCTTGTCCTCTGATATGGAGTTAGAAGACTGTGAATATGAATGAATCTCTCTTAGAAACGTAAGAACGATAAAATCCAACAAGGCTGGTAAAGAACAAATCATAACTTCTAGCGCATTCATAACTTTATTCATAAATACAGCTATGATGCTTGCTTGATTACCTTACAGTAGCGATACTTCTTTACTCCTG
Source organism: Solanum etuberosum (assembly GCA_029582245.1). NCBI lineage: Eukaryota > Viridiplantae > Streptophyta > Magnoliopsida > Solanales > Solanaceae > Solanum > Solanum etuberosum. The sequence goes on from JAJONR010000786.1 coordinate 177,420, forward strand.
CACCAAAGATGACCTCTTTCACCACCTTATTTCCATCATTCTCCTGCTTATTTCATATAAAAGTTACTCTAATCCAAGATACAGAGAGCGCATTGCCATACATTATGTAACCATATTGAAAAGAATCAAGATTGCTATACTAGGTATCAAAATTGCAACTCAGCACGAATGACAAAACTGGAAAAAGGATGGGAATCATGAATGTGGTACTCATCTTACATACCATTTCGGATCGAAGTTCTTCCTTGTAAGGTCTATCCACTCCAGTGACTCGCAAAAAATTTGCATACAGTGGTTCATCAAGAACTTCGATGTCATTTCTCTGTAACACAAGAAAATACTCTTATGCCAAAGGGCATGTATCGCGGTATAATAAATCCATCAAAATAACACTATATACGCTAGTTAATCAAACAAAGATATAAGTGTCGAGACTGCTTAGGATTCTTAACCATCTAATCAAGCAAATAGAAATTACGTAGAAGCATTATTTTCGCTGGAAAGAGGCATCATATATATTCACAGGAAATCAGGATTATCAAACAGGCATTCCAAAGACTAAAGAACAATTATTTGCTATTGCAGTGTTAGGTGACATGCAAGATCAACTTTCCAAACGCACTTCCATCATCCTCTTATTGAAGGGAATGGGGATTTGAGAAGCACCATTATATCAAGATTCATTAACATAAATCATCCTAGTGTAAGATAAAGTCAACCAAATCAAGAAATCCAAGAATCTCATGATTTTTCAAGAACCACTTCAAAATTTTCAAGAACCAACATTTATTCAAGAACCACTTCAAAAAATTTCAAGAACCCCATCTCACACACAGAAAAAAATAGAATTTTTTTCCCCTCTGATTCATCAAGAATGATGGTAAACAAGAGAATACTCCTCACCTGGGCAAAAGAGTACATGAGGCTGGTGCTTAGGGACCTGGGTGCAGACCAAGAATGTATCACCTCAATTTCTTCTCCCATTATTCAAGATTCAAGAATTGCACAACTTGGTTTTGTGAGTTTGAGAGATTCAAGAATGTATCACCTAAATGTTATTTTTCTTGAAGTTAGCAGCAGCAACAACATAAGTAGACTAGTTGGTGAAAAGGACAAGAAAGGATAACGACAATTTGTAGACTGTAGTAGTAGTATGTCCTTACCCAAAAAGTAATAAACAAAAACTTTAAACGTCTCGTTATTAGTTTGATCTGCTTGAAATATGAGAAATTGAAACACGCCAGCTGTGGAGGTTCTTTTATAGTAAAAAATATTTTTAGATTCTTGTTTTATTTAAGGGATACATTATTGAAGGAAAAAATGGCGCCCCATTAATCCAATATATAATTTTTGCACTTATACTACAGTAACAGTATATGTTGACTTATCACTATCTCATAGAGATCGATAAATAGACTAGATAATATTCTACCTCTACTAACCTTCTATCTTAATACATAACCTTCACTCCTTCCTATTAGTTATGTCTTCAGTAATATGAACATGTCCCATATTATCTAATTTGTTCTCCCCAATACATTTTCGGCATATTCCTACCCCTATGTGTAGCCCTACAATTAAACCTCTGACAACTCCTCATTGAAGCATCATCAATTCTATAATATAATAATTTCAAATATTTTAGTCATCGTTCTCTTTTTCCTATCTCGTATCTCTCAGTATGATTTTAAAAATTAGTAGTAATAAAATAACATTATTAGTGTAATGATGTAAAAAAAAAGTTTGAGACGTATTGTAATAAATATAAATTAAAATAGAAAAAATAAAGGTGCTTCTTCTATTATCCGAATGTAACTAATGGATAGGATAAACTAATTAATGGACGTGGATTTGGACATTTGGTATATACGAAATTATAGGATTTAAATTAAAAAGGATTGATTTTTTATTTTTGGTAGAATATCTTATTTTAAGTGTTTTAAGAAATTCAACTGAAACACATAAATAGCTCATACAACACATAGTATTAAAAAAGATTATAAGCATATCATATTTGACATCCACACCAATTTAGAGATATCAAATAAGTACTAATATTATTCTCTCATCATTGCTTTATGAATCCCAATGAAATATTATGATAATGAGAAATTAAATCTTTAAATTGTTTTTAATTTTTTTTCCCTCAATGTAAAAGATCAGTCAAATTTAGTTAATTTTATTCAATTCAATTACATTTTTTTTGGTATAGTTTCCTAATTTATTTATTTCAGAACATATAAAATAATACAATTTAAAAGTTCATAAATAATGGGCATATGATTTTCCTCTAACTTATATTCGAAATGTTCACAAAACACTTCTATTGGTTTAGTATTGTCCAGTATATTTTTCATTTTTCAAAAGATTTTATTTTTTTATAATTCTCTATCCAAATTGAATTATCAAATTAAAAGGAGAAAAATTAAATCATGTTAAATTTTTATTAATAAAATATTAGTTATCACTTCAAGAATTCGAATACCGAAACAGAAATATAAAAGCATATCCTATCGACTGACGTAACTCAGAAAGTTGCTTAGCCACGTTACGTATTCCATTTGTTCTAATAAATATCCAATTATCTCAATTAATTGCTTTTGTTTCACGCTAAATTTGTAAGATGCTTTATTACTTATTATAATTAATTATAGACAGCTGATTAGATAATGTCAAATGCTGTCATGTATGATTAATAAGTATTATTGTAAGACGTTACATTTTTCAATTACACTTGTCGAGTTTGAATTCTTTGAGTCATTTTTAATAGGAAGTACATATTTCATTTTCTTAATAATATTGTGCAGGAGATTTGATTGAATTTTTGGCTAAAAACATTTTAAAATTATATCCTCAACTTAAACTACATACTTAAATTATCTTTTCCGACAAAAAACATCCTTCAAGTATTTAAAACTTAACAACTCCATCCCTCTATTAAAATTTATCAAAAAATTAGCGAATTCCACCCAAAAACATATGCAATTCATACTATTCTCATAAAAAGAAAATCTATAATTTTATTACTTGTTGGAAAAAGCTTCCAAAAATTAATATATATTTTTTGAGACCCTTGTTTGTTGTTAAAATAATAATAATGTTAGGATGGTGTGAGTCTACGAGGAGACATGATCAGCTCTTCTCCTTTACCAACTGAATGAAGTTGGAGCTTAATTTTACACCATTTGATCAATAAGTTTTTGAGACAAACTGATAGTTGAGGTAATCAAGATTCAGCTAATTTTGATCTCTAGTACTCGAGTTTCGTTTTCCATTATTAGAAGTAAAAATCTCCGATCGACACCACTTTTTTGCAGATTCAATGAGGAGAAAACATTTCAACTGATAATGAAAAGTAAATAAAAACAAAATTGCTAATTAAAAGGAAGACAATGCAAAACGTTGTTGCTAAAAAACATTCACAATATTTTATTTTAGATATATGTAGAATGTACAAAAATGGTTTATTGTGGGCGATTTAGGGAGTTTTGTTGAGAGTAGTGTGAACCGTACATGTTTTTGTGAAGAATTTATTAATTTTTGACAAATTTTAACAAAAGGATGAAAATTGTCAAATTTTAAATAATTGAGGGATGTTTTCTGTTACGAAAAATAATTTGAGGATGTAGTTTAAATTGAGGGTATAATTTAAGGATGTTTTTGGCCAAAAACTCGATATGATGTGATAGATCTTTTAAAATTTGTTTTTAATTTCATGTCCATTTTACGAGAGATATTATTATTTTACTGTATTCAATTAGTAAGTGGCCGAAATTATACTAAGCCAGTGGCTATTGTCTAGTGCTCAGAGGGTGCTTGTTGAAATGTTTCTTCGAAATGGAAGCATTACTTTGCTTCTTATAACGCTATTCTTTGGTTTACTTTTGAGAACTTTACATGAATATGCATTAGTACATTCATTATCTACTTATTAAACTTTATATTTAGATGAACTTCTGTCCAAATCATTCACTTTCAGGCAAAAATTGTGCAGGATCCATTCAACTTGGACTTAGCCGTGTAACAGGGACATAAAGGATTTGCCAGGAGAGAATTGGGGGTAAGCAGAGAAGCAGGAAGCTTTAAAGGTTCAACAAGCTGTCAAATGCCTTTGAAAAATTGATGTCAAGGCCATAAAGAGAAGTCAACATGGATTTCTAAAAAGTTCTCCGTCATATCTAAAGATCAGGCATGTTTTATACAATCACTCTATGCATACTGCATTAGTTACATGGTCTATACTCTACTCATTCTCTTTTGAGTAGACTAGGGGGATTATAATGCCTTTATGAGACACAGCCATTCAAGCCTCCTTTCAAGATTTATATATCTCTTGGAGGGTTGAAGAATCTAAGAAATCTTGTCGCTGAGGCAAGGCCAAGAATGTTAAAGTAGTCCCAGCTCTAGTCAAACGTTATGCTAGATAGGAACATGTTTGATTTTGGCTTTGTGGATGTAAGTGAAAGCTCGGCACCGGGGAGATGATTCATTGAAAGAAATACAAAATGCAAGTATCTAAATAGCGTATTTGCAAATAGCCAGATTAAACACTTCACCCACGTGGATATGAGGTCGGAGCTTGAGGTGGATTAGCTCAAGCAAAAGTCGGCAGAATATGCACGGGCCAAAGATCTAGGTATCAAAGGGGCTAGTGACATGGTGGATGTAGAAAACATAAAGCACATAACACAGAACCAGACATTGATAGGAGACGTGGTCGAGAAGACTGCTGAGGACTGGAAAACTGAGAAGGAATTATTTTATCAAAAAACAGGTATTAGTCATCAGCCTGTCAAAGAATCAGTTGACGTTGTCCGAGAAGAGCAGGATAAGTTCTCCCAACAAGAAGTGGCTGAAGAGAAGGACGACAATAAAGACTTTCAGTAAGGAATAAAGACTTTCAGTAAGGAACTTGAAGAAGTCTTATTGTCTGCACAGAACGACTCTGACATCGAATAATAAGGGAGAACTTGTATAAACTATTTTGTACTTGGAAAATGGCAAAGTTGGCTTCTGTTTCTTAAAAAAAGAGAGAGGTTGTTATGGCTATTCACTGACCGTTACCTAAAACAGAATGCAAGATTGCATTAGGTTCTTCTATCTAATAAGAAGCCACTAAAATGAATCATGAAAGGTAAATAAACACTGATAACTCATAGTGGAAACAATTAGAAGTACTAATAGTGAGCAGCATGCTGCAAGGAAGTGTTACATCCTGTGAAATTAATGGCTGCCTCTTGATTTCCCTGCTGCCTTTTTCCAAGACACTACACTACTGCTCTTACTAGTTCTCTTTTCTTGATCTTGCTGCTGAAATATCCTTAAAATTAATCTGTCAATTATTCTGTTGTACGACTGGTTCCATCTTTTTGAGAACAGAAGTGGTAGGAAGATGATCCCAATACCAACAACAAATCCCAATATAGCGCTTACATAAATCTCCGTCCTTGAAATGAATTCGTCCTCTTGAACTTCTGGCTCTGAAGGTGCATCTGCTGAATTATTCTTGCAAGTTCTGTTCAGCGGGAACCCACATAGCCCCTTGTTTCCTTCAAAAGAACTTTCTCCAAATGTTTGAATTTGGTTGCCTCGTGGAATCGTTCCAACCAATTCATTATATGATAAATTTATGACGGAAAGAAATGTGAGGCCAGCAAGCCTTTCTGGGATATTGCCACCTAATTTGTTGAATGAGAGGTCCAGTGATTCCAATTGCTTCAAATTTCCAATTGCTGGAGGGATTTGACCCGTGAGATTGTTGTGTGAAATATTGAGAAGATAAAGTGATCTGAGATCTCCAACTGTCTCTGGTATGTTCCCCACAAAATTGTTACTTGAAAAATCAATGGAGGTGAAGAAGAGAAAGATCTTTGTCGATGTAACAACTTTTCCTTTAAGAGAAAGAGTGACTCTGTCTTGATAGTATACTGGCCTAACAGATTGAGACTCATAATGCAAGATATCAGAGCGTGAATTTGTTAAAGATGGGTCAGCCATCATTGCTTTTAGCTCCAAGAATGAACCTCGGGGAAGAACACCCCCTAAATTGTTGGAAGCTAGGTCCATGATTTGAAGTGCGGTCCAGTTGGAATTCACTCGTGAGCAATCAATGTTCCCATGGAAACCATTGAAGCGTAATACAAGTACACGAAGATCTGACATGTTCCTCAACCAGCAGGGGAAAGTATCCTTGATCTTGTTGTTTCCAATATTTAATACCTTTAACTTTGTGCAGTTGGACAAAGAACGAGGAAGCAGACCTGTTAAGTGATTCTGATTGAGGTCAAGGCTCTGTAACTCACAATTATAAGAAAACTTTTCAGGTATATTTCCTATGAGATTGTTCTTTCCCAGGTTCAATACTTTCAGTGTGCTGCTCTTTTCTGCTAAACATGGTGGTATTATGCCAGTCAAACTGTTGTTTGACAACTCAAGTACTTCAAGATAGCTGGAGTTGCATATCGAAGAAGGGATACTACCGATAACTTTGTTGTTTGCAATTGAGAGGAACCAAGCAGTTACTAGATAATTGCCAAAGTCAGGTGGAAAAGAAGAAAAGTTATTGTCTGAGAAGTCAATATAAGCAGCTGCACGTGGTGGTAATGGAATAACCCCAGTGAGCAGATTTGAATGCAGATCAAGGAAATTCATGAGAAAGCCAATTGTATAAGGTTCTTGAAGACGCGTAAATTGATTGAAAGAAAGATTCAGAAAACGGAGAAGTCCATCATTGATTTCCACCAACCAGTTTGGTATTTCACCAGTAAGCTGGTTGTTTGAGAGATCCAACATCGACAACTTTGATTGGTTCTTGAGGAAGGAAATATTCTGCAGATTGCATGACGCTAACATGAAACTATTCAGCTGGGGTAGCAAGGCAACGTCCGATTCACTTATTGTTGTGTCAACTGATAAACTGTTGTGGGACAGATCAAGACTTACAAGTTTATTGAGGTTTGTAAACTTCTTCAACTGCACAGTACCGTTAAACTTGTTGAATGAAAGTGAAAGACCGTAAAGATCATGCAGCTCAAATAAAAACTCAGGTATTGGCCCTTCCAATTTGTTGGAACTCAACTCAAGACTGGTTAGTGGAGAAATCACATTTTGTAATTCAGTTATTTGGCCAGAAAACTTGTTGTTGGACAGAACTAAATCTGAAAGTGAGGGTAGGTAAAACAATGATTGTGGAATGAGACCAGAAATTGAATTGTTACTCAAGTCAAGAAACTCAAGATTCTCAAAGCCTTGCCAGTCGGATGATATACCTGTCAATCTATTTCTAGCAGAGTATATACGAGTGAGATTTTTGGACAGCTTAAAAGATGGAAATGAACCCGTGAAGCTATTAATCTCGAAATCCAGAAGAACAAGCTGGGTTAGATTTTCCATAGAAGATGGAATTGGACCTGTAAAATTACAAGCTCTAAGTTCAACACGCGACAACTTCCTAAGGTTACCTATGGACTCGGGTAAACTTCCTGAAAATTTCGTATCACTAAGAACCAGGTTTTGTAGAGATCCTTTTGAAGGAAATTCAGGTAAAGAACCCCCAAGCATCTCATTTTCTGATAAGTCAATTGTTTGCAGAGTTGGTACCTGAAATATTTTCTGAGGTGCTTCTCCTATCAAGTTGCAGGAACTTAGACTCAAGACAGTTAAATTGGTTAATTCCGCAAAGAATTCTGGAATTGGTGCAGATAAATTGTTCCCATCAAGACGGACAATAGAGAGAAACTTAAGATTAGCTAACAGATTGATACTGCCCCAGAATGATTCAGCGCTAAGGTCAAGACCAATAACTTGGCCTTCACTGTTGCAAGTGACACCCTCCCATTGACAGCAGTCAATCCGCTGGTTCCACTTCACTAGCTTGGTAGATATTTCAGAATCATAAGTAAGGTTATTTCTCAGCTGCAGCAGCAACATCTTCTGATCCTCAAGACATTTACTGGAATTAGCTGCCACTGCTTCACTCATTTTACAGCAGATGGAGAGTAGTAGGATCAAGAAAAACTGGGAAAACATTTCACTTCTCATTTGGACTGTCACAGAAAAAGAGACTTGAAGTTCCTGGCAGATCTGAAACGTATAAAAACAGCAAAATACTCGTCCAAATGAGTACAATGGGATTCATTTGTCGATGTTAGCTGCTTTTATATTATCCTTTGCCTAACACATGAATTGTTTGCTTATTTTAAGATATAGTGGTGCCAACCAAACACGAGTATAACAAGATGATTAATTTATACTTCCAAAATAAGTGGTGGTGTATTGCTTCAAGTACAAACTTGTTCTTCCAAAAATTATCTTTTGTTTACATAATCAAGAACCACTAATTAGCTTTTCTTTGATTAGGGGTAAGCTAGTCAAAAATCAAAATATTCATTTTCTATTTCTAGGAATGATTAGGTTCGCATACTAAAAGCACCACTTATTTTAAAGGGTATGAAATAGCAAATTAAACTATTAATTCAAATTAAATGTTATAGCCATAGTTTTTTTTATTTGTAATTCGCAGCAAACATTCCATATTTTTGCCATCCCATTTGTATACCGAAATATATAAATAGACTCATTCGGTATACATATGTGTTGTATAAAAATTAATTGCAGGACCCATTTGTATATCGGAATATACAAATAGACTCATTCGGTATATATATGTGTTGTATAAAAATTAATTGCAGGATCCATTTGTATACCGAAATATACAAATAGACCCATTCGGTATACATATGTGTTGTATATATGTAGTAATTTTGTTTATATACAGTTACTATGTTTTAGTTTGTATACCGAAATATACAAATATAAATTTTTATGTATATGTATATCGAAATATACAGATTAATAGTCATATCAAACATAAAGTTTGCTATGGAGCGCAATTATATAAACTATAGCTATAATATACAAATATGATTTTTATGTTTGCTAAACCTAAAATTTACTCTATTTTAAAACGAGAGTATTATTTTAAATATGCTGACACCGTGTGTGATAGACAGTGGACCTACATGCTTTCGAGTAGGGGTGACAAATGGACGGGTTGGATTGAAATTGAAATATTAAAATGGGTTGAAATAGAAATTGAGTTGAATTCTGACCCGCCCAAGTTTACTTTGGGCTCAAATGGGCTTAAAATGGGTTGGGTTTTGACTCATTTAATCTCAATAATTTTAATATATTGTTATTTAGATTTTATAACCATAATTTGAATTTCAACTAAAGGATTTTTTTTTTTAAAATGTTACAAATAGATAGATAAAATCCTAAAAGATAAAAAAAAATAGATAGTGATTCATACCTTTAATATAGGAACATGCATTACATCAATGTAAATACAGAGTCTTAAAACGGATTGAAATTGAAGATTAAATTAGACTCGAGCATTCTCTTAAAATGAGTTAGGGCTTGAATGAGTTGAGATTGAACCTTGAGCTCAACCCTTAAATTATAGGTGAGTAGGGGGGGTTATCTATAATTAGGCTCAATTTTGACACCTCAGTGATACAAATATTTTTGTTAACAAACTAAACACGTGAGAAAAAAATAATCATAAGCTGTGTAAAACCCCAGCAATGTAATTTGAACAGCTTCCTTAGTTTGTACTATGTGACATTGACATTTTATATCAGTAATTACAGTATTGTCTCTTTTGATTCTGAGTTTTAATTTAACACACAAAAAAAATGTAATTTGTTTTTTTATCTAAATATTTGTGCGTCTATATAAAATATTGAGCGTTTTAATATTATATTGCATAATTGTAATTCTTAATTTGACAATGTAAGTGCTGCCATCTGGTGCAGCATTTTCATCAGTGCGTTGGGCATTATTGGGCATATTGACTATTAGTTAGTGGCTATACTTTTTCTTATTAACTCCTATAACTACTAATTCATTATTTTACATAATTATTTTTGTAATTCATGGAACCTCCGGGTCATTCATTTACCCTATTTACTATTCATGATATTTCTATTCATTGCAACGAAGAATTTCTCACCTATATTTAGTGATGGTCTTACTTTATTTTATAAATAAGAGAAATAACGTAAAAGAAAATGAGAAGTATTTTATATTGAGGTTAGTGTAGTGAAAAGAGAGTTGAGACATAGAAAAATATTCTAAGTCTTCAGCTAATTCACTATACAAAAGAGAGTAATTATATGTTGAATGAATGTTTTCTTTTGGTAGATATTTGGACTCTTCAACTAATCCAAAATTGCTTGAGTTGTACGATGTTGTTGGATTTCCTATCCTATAGGGAACAAGTCAAGAGATATAATGTTGGATCCACGTAGATTATACCGCAATGAGCTTGAATCTCCTTAAAGAGAGTGAGATATCCGCGCCTTAGCCTGAATATATTTTTCTATTCATTTTTATCATTTTATTTAAAACTATAATTTTTTCTTTTATGGTATGTATAACTTTGTACATATTAGAAAACAAGTTTATATACATTCGGTGACACTCTCCCCTCAAGTTGAAGCATGTATATTGATCATGCCCAATTTGTTATAGAGATAATCAACTCGAGTTTCATGCAACACTAAATCAACACTTATACTCTCGTCTTCACGTAGAGTACATTAGATATTTATATGACTATATAAATCATTTCATTAAAGCTAAAAGGAGAATTTTAAAATTAAATTGCTTTTAATTATGAAAATATGACATTCTTTTTGGAATATACTAAAAATGAAATGGTATTTACATAAATTGAGATAAAGAAAATATTTAAATATCAAAAGACTCGAATCAAATCAATTATATTTGAGATGAATAGTAATTTGGGTTAGTCTTAAATTGAAATTGACAAAATTGTTACTCTCTTTTTATTATTACTACTATAAATAAACACGTTTCTCGGCCATTTCCCTTCTGTTCTCGAAGCTCTTTTGGCGGGAAAATCTTCATAGCTCGTTGATCAAATACGTGTATACATAGATCCTTTTTTTTTTAATAGATTGATCGTTGATCAGCTTTAAAATGTCTACTATGAAAGTTTGCGTGCTATTCAGACCTCTTAATCCGAAGGAACTATCTGAGTTCGGCGATGCTGTCTCTGTTCAAGGAATTAACTCTGAGTCCTTCATAGTCAAGGTTTTAAAGCTCAAATCTCTGTTTAGTGTGTTGATTTTGCTGTTAATTTCAAATCAAATGTGAAGTCTGTGTATGTATTGCGAAAACTTGGAAATGCACTACTTAATCTTCGCATTAGCTATTCAGAATGAGGTTTTACTACTTAGTTGATTTTGTAACATCATTACAGGATGAAAAGGAACAGGAATTTGATTTTACCTTCGACAGAGTTTTCTATCAAGGATCTGAACAAGCTGATATATATGAATTTCTAGCTCTGCCTATAGTCCAAGGTACAATCGAATTTCGTGAGAGTTATTATAAAAACTGAAAGAGTTTTAAATTCAGTTGATCTTCTCACTTAGAATTTTCGTTGTCCTTATGATGGTGAAAATAGGTGCCCTAGATGCGATAAACGGTACAATTATCACTTATGGACAGGTAAATGCTTGATTACAGCCTTTTATGTAAGCATGCCTGCAATTTTAATATGTGAATTGGAGATTTTCAGTACAAATACTGAGTCCGATTAGTGAAGGATCAACTGCAGAAATATGAGAACAAAGACATTCCTCAATTCCTAGTGCAGAATTGTTAATGATTACAGGAGGAGAAAGTTCTTCTTTTCCTTTTCGTATTTTTTCGTTGACTATTCTTTATTATTTTGATGTTTTCTTAGACAGGAGCAGGGAAGACATATAGCATGGAGGTAAAATGATTTTACAACATTCATAAATCTGTGTTTTATGGACGTATTAGTTCATTGTTGACTCTGTTGGCTTTAGGGACCAAGCATTGTAGATTGTGAAAGCAAGAAGAAAGGCCTATTGCAGAGAGTGGTGGATGGGCTTTTTGAGGCCATAACGAATTCAGAGAAACCAAGCAAATACACAATCAAATTATCAATGGTGACAATATGTTGATTAGGATGTTATTGTTATTGATTTCAACCTTTTGTATGGCAAGTGCTATGTTTCTTTAAGCTCTTTAAGGAAATTTCTTACTCTTACAGGTAGAGATCTACATGGAGAAAGTAAGGTTTGTGTCACTTATCAGTACTTGTACCCGAGGAGATTTTCTTGATCCATATCTATTGCTTTAACTCAACATGGCTTTATCCATAAGCATGCCTTTTAAGTAATATCAATATCTCTCAGGGATCTCTTTGATTTATCAAAGGACAATATACAGATAAAAGAGAGTAAAGTTCATGGAATTGTTCTAAATGGAGCGACAGAAGTAAGACTCATCAGCACCCTTTCTTTCACTTTTTCCCTCAAATTGTTATAGTGTTTTAGTTTTCAAGCATGCAATATGCTCAACATAACATGGTATTGCCTGTTTGGATTTATGCTGGATTATCTTCAATAGTCCTCTGGCTTCCTGCATAAATTTAAGTACTCACAAACTACCAACCAAAACAGTTGGCTGGCTTGATTTGTTGGAAGCCTGAATAAGTGCTGAACCTTTTGACTTTCAGAAACAACAAAATTTATGCGAAAAGATCTACTTTTCCTTGATTTACAACGCAAATTCTATATATCTATTTTGTAATTTATTTTAGTTTACCTTCGAAATTTCTAAAGCCTACAGAATCTTAAATTGTTTTCCAGGTAGCTATATCCAACTCTGCAGAAGCATTGCAAAGCTTATCTGTAAGGGAAAATGAGATGATGTGTTCCCATATGAGGCATTTTATACATTTCGGTTCTGATATGGCTGTTCATGTTGCAGAGTGGGATATCTAATAGAGCAGTCGGAGAAACACGTATCCTTAGCCTCATTCTGTGCATCTAGTTAACAAAATTTCTTCCTATTACATATTTATTCTTTGTTAAAATATTTTAACAAGTCCAGAAATGAATATGTCGAGCAGCAGAAGCCATTGCCTCTGCATATTTACTGTCCACCAAGATCTTACAAAGGATAAAAGGTATTATCTCTCAATAGGTTTGAAACTTGAAAGATCTATCCATAATATTTGAATTTCCAAGCAGGACCAAATTTGGAAAGCTTATACTCGTAGACTTGGCGGGGTCAGAAAAAGTTGAGAAGACTGGAGCTGAAGGTAAAATTCTTGAAGAAGCAAAGACCATCAATCAGTCCCTCACAGCACTTGGGAAAGTGATAAATGCTATGACTAGCAGCACTCCAGGAAAACCAACTCATATTCCTTATCGTGATTCTAAGCTCACTCGGATCCTACAAGATGCTCTTGTTAGTTCCACTTCCTGAACTCCATTTTTCGCCATTCTTCCAGCCTACGTTGATGACTGATGACCATCTACACTATGTTTCGCAGGGCGGATGCTCTCAGACTGCATTACTTTGTTGTTGCTCTCCAAGCCCTTCCAATTCTTCAGAGAGCCTCTCCACCCTGCGATTTGGTGCAAGGTATGTAAACTTTAGTTTTATTTAAACTTCTTGTCATAGAGTCAAGAAGGGAAGAATGAAGAACATAATGCACAAAGGAAAAAGAGAAATTGTGGAAGATGCCTATTAGTTCTATACATCTTTGGAATTCATGGATTTCATTTTAGTATTCTTTTATTTCCTTTGTTAGCATTATAGTTTCTTCTCATGTTTTGGTCTCCCTTCAATTTACATTCCATTGGGTATAACCTAGTTTTACTTGTAAGTTAAAGCCTTGGTTTTTGAAAAGCTTACCATGTCAATCAATATTTGGTGCTGGTCAATACATGTAAAGTAAGGATTTTAAGTTCTAGTTTCTGTCCTTTCAAGCAGAGCGAGGCATGTAAAGGCATCAGTACATGTTAGTTGCAAGGAAGATCCAGACAATACCAAGGATGCCACAGTCTATACTTATGTAGACGAGTCCAGGGAGAGGATATTGGCCAAGGTCTGATTTGCTTGGTTCATGTAATTTAAGCTATCCTTGGTTACTGTACTATAAGTTAATAATCTGATTTACATAGCTGAGAGAGAGAATGACTGCCGATGATGTTCAATTACTTGAGAAATTATTTGTACTGGAGGGAATTTTCTTTAATCCCAATTCAATTGACGAGATAGAAGCCGCATATGAAGATGTTACATCAAGGACAATCTCATCATTGCATAAAGCCGTGGAAGAGCTGAGTACTGGTGTAGAGAAGGTAAGAGATACATACATCTGAGTTCACTGGTATAACTAGGGTTCTATTCAATTTGATTTCACTGCTTTCCTTTCATTTGCTCTTTTGTTTAATAAATCAGTGAATAGTTGAAAAGCTCTTCTGTCGGGCTTGATATGAATACTAAAGTGTGTTTGCTGGAATACCTAGGAAGGACTTTTCCAGAAAGATTATGTACTCAGCAAAGGCTTCATGAAGTAGGTTAGGAAGGAATTCTGCTTTATATTTTTTGAGTTCCAACACTTTCTGGGAGAGGATTCTTCTGCTGGATTTTAGAAAAGAATGAAAGCTCTCCAGCTATACCTAAAGAAAGTGAAATTGAGAAAACTTAGAAAAACATATATATGATTACCTTGTATAGACTATATAATGTCCTTCACATTTTCAACCTTTCATGCTTTTTGAAAATTCCAGCAAAAGATTGATGTTATAGTTTACGATCCACATACGGTCTTAGCTAACATTACCAATTGGATAGAACTAATGTATAGTAGAACAAAGAACAAATGTAGGTAAGAAATATGATTAGAATTCTACTTAGATTATGGACCGAGTGCAGAGTCAAAAACCATCCAAAAGCTTTTTCACTTGATCACAATTTCTTTACTAGATGAGTTTTCCTAATGGTATGGAGCTTCATTTTGATTGTGCTGTCGTGTCAATCATTTTACAGATGAAAAGGGAGAATGTCGCTCTTAAGGCCAGCTTGAAAGTTTCTGAAGAGTTTTATCAACATCAACTCGAAAGAAGGTCGCTCTGCTTCATTCTCTGATTGTAATTATGGACCTTCATTTTTAAAGACTGCATTTAAGACATGAATATTGGATTCGATAATAGGTTACTTGTCATCTCATGACACTTTCATTTTTTGGACATGTAAAGGAAGCCTTAAAAGTTAGCAATTCGTGGAAGCAAGTTCCCATTTTGCTTGCAGGAAGGATTGAAGTTTTTTGGGCCCATTTGCCTTTGCCTTCTGAAATTTCTAATTTTCACAGTACTCAAGTTTATTTTTTCAAGCAATATTTTCTTTGAGCCAAAAAGGCCCTTTTGTTCTCTTTTGTGTTGTTGCCACTAAGATTAATTATGCAAGGTATTGAAATTACCACTGTTCCAACGCATTAGGAATCATTAGATTTGTAAATCACCAGGGTGTTTAAGACCATACAAATTTTTTTATTTTAAAAGTTTTTCTGTTACTATGATTTTTTTGTTAGTTAAATGTATTCCTTTCAATTTAACCATCTGGTATCCCTCATCCCTTAGCTCGACTAATACGGAATCAGTCGGCTAACCTAGTCAACAGATTAACGATGAGGGATCACAATTATAAATGTAAACCAACTTGAAAAAGAAGTATAGAATATCACTAATGCTTAGACAAATATACTGTATGCATGGACGTTAGGGATGGCAATTAATCGAGCTAATCTGTAATTAAATAAGCATAGATTCCATGAGTAGACTTATTTGAATTGTTTACTAAAACATGTCTGACCTCCACCTAATGTTTTTATTCTTCATTACTTCCTCAATTTAGATCCACCTACTAAAGGTTTAAAAGAAGAAAGAAATATAACACTCCGGAAGCCCATGACAGTCAAAATATATTTTCTTTGATTCCGTTTTTTAAATACTTTCTAAATATTTTGAATTGTTAACCCTTGTAACTTATAACTCCATACTTCTTATATATTTTTAAAATATGTAAATTTTATTTCATTTTTTTTTTTTTTGAGATTCTATGTACAAATTCACACTGTACATTAGTTGGTTTGATATTCCGATTTTTTTTGGGACAGCTGGAGTATATATACACGTTGAAGACAAGCAACTATCACATGTACATGTCTGACCAAGATTGAGTTAAACATGATATCAGAAATGAATGCACTGACATTTAAAAATGTCTCTGTCACAGAACCATATTGCATAATTTTTCTCAGCTGAGTTATATTATGAGTGGTTAGAGAAAATAACATTAGAAAAAGGACAATTTTTACCTGTTTGATGACAAGGAAACTGTCCTAATCAAATCTGTTTTCTCATTAATGGAAACACTTCTAATCATAGCATCCATTCATTAAAGGATATGAAAGTAATTGAACAACAACCAATTCACAATCTTTTAGACTTTCCCGCAATTCAAAGACAACTTGAAATTGAAGCAAAAAAGCCCAACAAATCTTATTTTAAGAGGATAAAAATGCCAACTTTTTGTCAAAAGGGCAAAAAACACATGGCTTCTTCAACCACTTGTGTCCTTCACATTCTTGCCCTCTTCTTCTTCTGCTTGCCCCTGGCTAATACCATAGATTTCAATTACCCTGCAGTCTTCAACTTTGGTGATTCAAATTCTGATACAGGAGGTCTTGTTGCAGGCGTTGGTGATCGCCTAGAGCCACCTAATGGACAAACTTATTTCAAGAATCCGTCTGGGAGGTTCTGTGATGGCCGACTAATCATCGATTTCTTGAGTAAGATTGCCACTTCAAAGTACCATATTTTGAAGGATATATTGATATACTTTTTTTTTAATGGATTTTTGTTGCAGTGGATGCAATGGACCTGCCATTCTTGAACTCCTATTTAGACTCCGTTGCTGCACCGAGTTTCAGAAAAGGAGCCAACTTTGCAGCTGCTGGTTCAACTATACTTCCTGCCACTGCATCATCTGTTAGCCCTTTTTCATTTGGGATTCAAGTCGCTCAGTTTTTCAGGTTCAAGAATCGGGTTTCTGAAATTCAGGCAAAGAGTAAGCTTGATCATGTTTCTGATAATCAGGGCTCATTTGCTTATATCAGAATCCTATATATCTTGTGAGATTTTATTGATTTTCTTTGCAGCTAGGAAATATGATAAGTACGTTCCAGCTCAAGATTTTTTCCAGAAAGGACTTTATATGTTCGACATAGGCCAGAATGATCTTGCTGGTGGATTTTACTCCAAGACATTAGATCAAATTCTAGCTTCAATTCCAACTATTCTTTCAGGATTTGAAGATGGTGTCAAGGTCAATTCTTATAACAGAAAATTACGCGGATTTTCTGTCCTGATTATCAATTGCAAGTTGTAAACTCATTTCTGCTTCCTCTTTGACATCACAGAGATTGTATGACCTAGGGGCCAGGAATTTCTGGGTTCACAACACAGGTCCATTGGGGTGCTTAGGTCAGAATATAGCCAAATTTGGAACTGATGTATCAAAGTTGGATGAGCTAGGATGTGTTAGCTCACATAATCAAGCTGCAAAACTTTTGAACCTGCAGCTTTACGCCCTTTGCAAGAAGCTTCAGGGCCAGTATTCAGATGCAAATATCACTCATGTTGATATTTTCTCCATCAAGTCTAATCTGATAGCAAATTATTCCCGAAATGGTAAGTTACTAAGTTTCTTTACTCGCAAATGCCAAAAAGAAGATTGAATTATGCAATTTCTTTGTGATTATAGAATTCATGAGACATAAAGTGAAATTGTTCCACCAATATCATATGAGCTTTATTGAGAAGAACTGCAGTGCGCCCACTGTGTTCTTCATCTGGAAGGCCATGAGTGGAGGAGAGATGGTGTCTTTGCTTTCTTGATTTGGCTAAACCAACTTTAGAACTTCCTCTGATAAACACAGCTGAGAATCATACTTTTGCCATCATGATAACTTGATTATACTTCAACTTAAGAGGAAATTAAAGCAGGACGAGAGTTTCCACAAAGTGCACTCTCATTAAATTGTAGAAGAAAAGAATTAATATAACACTTGGTATATTTTGCATTTACACCTTGCAGGATTTGAGCAGCCACTAATGGCTTGCTGTGGATATGGAGGACCTCCACTCAACTATGACAGCAGGATTGCCTGTGGTCAGACAAAGGTGTTGGATGGAAACAATGTCACTGCCAAAGCATGCAATGATAGTAGTGAATATATCAATTGGGATGGAATTCACTACACAGAAACTGCAAACCAGTTTGTCGCCTCACAAATTCTCACCGGGAAATACTCTGATCCACCCTTCGCTGACAAGATGCCTTTCCTTCTCAAACTAAAGTTCTGAGGAAATAACATGCTTATCGTTGTTTTATTCTCTGTATACTTATATATTTTAATTTACTAAAGAAATTCAATACTTTCATGGATTCTTGAAAATATAGAACTTATGGATCATGTCATGATGGATACCACTAAAAATAACCCTTTACATTATCAGCGATGCAACAGGAAAGTTTTATCTACTCCTTATGAAAAGAAATGGAAATATCCTCTACGTTAGGGGAGGTCCAAATTTTCATATTTATCCTTTTTAAATATCTCACGAATCAGTCATTTCCGAATGGACCATTTTGTACACGATAATATACATGCTTACTCAAGTCTCACGAAAATGTAACCTTCCAGAATAAGACAGTTCACTTCTTCGAAACATATGCATAGTATTGAGCCATAGGAACAACGAAAGCAATCACTAACAGCCCACCAACCACAAGTGTGAATTGTCCTCTTTTCTCATCAGTTTCCTCTCTGGATTTAAAGTTGGACTCTCTTTTGTTATCCTTGAGTTGGGGGCCACCAGGATCAGGAAGTCCATCAATGGCTGCAACGAGACGTCTGGCAGTGCTGAAAACTGCTTCATTGTACTTCTCTTCAGTAGCCAAGACTACAAAATTGAAACCAATAGCCCCGCCATCAGAATCAAGAGCATTAGTGTACTTTCACTATGAAACAAAACAGAATTGTTCTGGGGTTGCTAATTCTCCTATATATACACAACAAGTTGTCTAGACAGATAATACTTTATTAGAATAGTCATCGAGACAGAAAAAGTATGTGGTGATCGATAGTTGTGTGAACCTTCCCAAATTTGGTTTATCCAACAAACACTTAGAATTCATGCATCCAAACCCCAATTTTCTTAAGAGACTTTTCACACCAAGTTTAGCACTAAGAATGAAATCCAGATGCTGCATTAATTTTATCAATTGGTAAATAATTGAACGAAACCTTGGGACTGGGGTTTAACCTCGAGAAATAGACAATTTAAGGGAGAATGCTCCAAAAAAATACATTTCATCCCAGTTTATTGAAAGTATGAATAATAAGGAGAAAAGGATCTGTTTCTTGAATGTCTAAATGTCATTGCCATCCTACTAGAATCATTCAAATGATACTAGTTTCTCCAGAGTTTCGACATCACGATCTACTCTTGGACCAGAAGATATGCTTTTTAAAGAATTCTTATTGCATGAACTGAATAACTAAGAAAAAAATCCTTATTCCTCCATTAGATTGTCTCTGGATAATTACAAATATATAAACAACTAGGTGAACTCTTTTGGAGTTTGTGTTCCTAGGTCCTGTTTCTAAATCCAAAGACATGACAATGAGACAGCTTTTCTAGAAGCTAAGACCTAAGAGTTATTCAAAAATCATGCATTTATCAAACTCACTAAATTGCTCACATGCCATTGTTAATGTTGATGAAGAGAATTAGACTTTTCTAACCTAGTATAATCTATGAAAAGTAATATTCTCTATTATACTAATTCTCTGTACTATACTTCATGTCCTTACCAAGATTGTGAATCTTACTTATCGCCACTGTTCTCAATAAACCATTCATTGGAAATCAACCTCAATGACAGAATTAATCAATGTGCCCAAACAACAAGGAACTAAGAGGAAGTATTTCCTACCTGGAAGGTTCTCTGAGACGGTAGCATCAAGAACAGTATCTCCAACGGCCTTTACAAAATCAGGTCCACCAGTTATTGCGCCCTCCTTTTGACTTGTAACGAGCACAACTATACCCTTATCATTTCCTTGTTCAACACTAGGGTACCACTTCTCCAAAACTTGGTCAGCATACTCAAAAGCATCAGCTTTGCTCTACAAAACACAAAATTCACTATTTCGATTATTTTTCCTTCCTCAGTATAGTTTACAGGGTTGAGGTCTACAAGCACATAAGTTTCTCCAAGACAAGAATTCACAAAAGCACTTAAGTACTTTAAGAGCATATCAAGTAGAAAATCACCATAAAGATTGACACTTTTCTTCTCAATAACTAATTATAGACTATTTCAAGATAAAGAAGAGAAGAAAAATTACAGTGAGCTTGCGGACAGTGATGAAATTAATGTGGAAGCCTTTTCTCTTCTCCACATCAGACAACAATGCCTTCAAATCAGACTTTGTCACCCTGCTAAGCACACCAGCATCATCAACTACATATGAGTCCTTTGGTGGCCCTTCATTTAACACATCAAATTCAGAGGCCAATGCAGAATCAGAAGACACAACTGGACAAAAATTAAGGGCTAAAGAAATAGCTAGAGCAGCTAATCCTTGCTGGACATGAGAAACCCAACTTTTGGGTACTGTAAAAGATTCTTTTTCAATCTGGGAATGCTGTTTTCTGAGGCTACAGCAAATTGGCTTAGTTGATCTGGGTAAGTGAGAAAGGGAAAGAAAAGGCTTTGAAAGGGAAGTTTTGGGGTTGAAGAGAGGAGAAAAAGGAGGGGAGAGAATGGTCTCCATTGGAAGAAAAACAGTAACAGATCAAAAATTGTGAGAAAATACAGAAAAAGTTGTTTTTGTTGCTCAGTGTGACACTGGCTGTGTGTTTCTGGTTCTCTTTTTTGTTCATATTTCGGGTGGTTTGTGTTGTGTTATGTTGCGTCTCCTTCATTGGTTGTGGCTGAATCTTGATCTTATATGGATAACGTTTTTTCTCAGCCAGAAACACAAGGGCATTCTAGTCTTTTCATTTTTTTCAGAAGGTTTATAACAAAATAATCCAAGCATTTTATTTGTCTTATTAATTCTTTTGAATCTCGTGATGTTCAATTAAAAATATTGTGAAATATATCAAAATGCCTTTATCTTAAATATATCACTATCATTACCTCGCTGGACAAAAATATTATTTTCGATATATTATAACTTAAATAAAACATTTTTCTACTCTTTAACTAACATAGAAAAATATTTCGAAAAAGAAGTTATTTCCTTGTTTAAAAAAGAATTACCTATTTTCATTCTGTTTGGAAAAGAATGACCCTTTGCCCTGTTTGGCAATACTTTTATTTCAGTTTTCCATGTGACATGTTTAAGGCCATAAAACTAAAAAACAT
The DNA here is from genome assembly GCA_029582245.1 of Solanum etuberosum. NCBI lineage: Eukaryota > Viridiplantae > Streptophyta > Magnoliopsida > Solanales > Solanaceae > Solanum > Solanum etuberosum. The sequence continues at coordinate 198,777 of JAJONR010000786.1, forward strand.
TTTGGTACATTTAACCTAACTTTAATATTTTACCATTAGAGCGAAAAATCTTCTTTATTTTCTTAAACTATGTCTCAAATCAAACTAGACCATTTCTTTTTAAAAAAACGGGGAGAGTATTTTTTTTAAAAATAAACATTATTTTTGGTCATGTAAAAGAGTAAAACCAGGTGAAAAAAGAAAAGAAGGGTAAAACCAAAAACCAAAAACCAAAATTTAAAAACAAAAAAATGGTGACAGGTGGCAGTCCCTAAACGGTAAGCACTACCATCTTAACTTATGCTGCGAAGTAGCAAACAAATCCTCCTTAAACCGTCTTCTCAAATTCCAAAACCTCCATTTCCGTCTTGAATCTCCTTGATCACAAATGGCTTTAGGACGATTGCAGACGCTTCGAAACATCTATAAAACAGTTGAAATTCGAGAGTTCTCTACCTTGTAAGCTGCTCAATTCATTATAATCTTTATACTCAAATTCGTATAATGCATATAAAGTTCTTTCTCCAAAGACTTGTTATATTTGATTACATGCGAAATCGAATTTATTAGCGAAACAGCCAGCTTCCCATTTTCCGTTATGTTAAAAAAATGCTTTTTTTTTTCCGGATTTAAAGGTGTCTTTTGTATCAAATCTGACTCTTTTTTGGATACTGCAGGCTAGCCAGCTCAAGAAGCAATTCAAAATCTATTACAAATGGTAAGTATATGATGCATTCAATTTCTAATGCATCTTTGATATTCTGTTTCTCAAATGGGTTTGTTGAAATTTACTTCACTTAGGTTGTGTTTAGAAGCTGATGGAAAGATAAAGTGGAATAGGTGGATGAATTGTTTTTTATGGTTGTTGTTCTCACTTATGAGATTGGTTGCAATATGAAATCGTAAATTAAGCTGGTCTAATTGTAGCTGAATTGCATCATGTTGGAATAGATATGTTGTTTTCTGATTATCCTATCATTTTCCATTTCATTCATTTCAGTTCTTATGAGGGATAACTCTTATCTGTAATGAATTGAATAGTCTTTTCTTGTGATCCGATACCAAGTGCTGGAGCAATTTCTCTTGCTTATATAAATGGCCGGACCTCCATCCATGGAATAATAGATCTACTACAAAGACCTGTTCACTTGGTGAAAGACCACTCACTCTGAATCAATTAGTTTACTTTCTTCCTTCTTGTTTCATTTTCGTTGTGTTGACCTCTCTGCCTTTTAGAATTTGAACTCTGAGCTGTTAGTGGAACAAACATATTTATTTGTTAAACTATCTACTCCTGGTGTTCAGTTCCACATATCACACTGAGGTGCATATCATCCTGCATCTATAAGGACCATGGAGGTATCCCCTGGACATCTGGAGATAAAATAATGCTCCGTTCAACTACGGTGAGTTAAATTTGAAAAAAATATCAAAATTGTATTCAGAGGCAGCTTTCCTTTTTATAATTTTAATTTTGTGAGCATTTTATCTGAGTTTTAACTTGTCTGTAACTATTAGTTGTCTCAAGTGGTTTAAGCACCTTCTGTTTGACTGTTGATGGAGCATATTGAAAGTCCCGAGAGAATCATTAAGAATAACTTTATAACTAAGAATCCCAAAAAATTAGAAAACTTTATTTTAACCTAAACTTCCGTTATTACAGTTGTTTATAATTTTCTTATATTAATTATTAAGTAGCCTAAACTCCGATATAAGAGTTCTCTTATATACTGTTCACCAACCAATTCAACAAGAGCTTTTATCTCCTCTTCTTATTTCACATGAAATAAGGCAAGTTTAGGCTAAAGGGAGTTTCGCAGCAGAAGAGGTGAATTTTCTGTGGAGTCTATGGAATCCCAATTGATGGTTGACACTCTTATGGTGTGTCCTTATCTCTTTTAGACAGATCAAAGTTCTTTTTGAACTGTTTCAATATTATTTTAAAATTGGTTGATCAGTGAATCTGTTGCTGTCTCTTCTGTACTATTGTCCTTGTTAGTTTGCTCACTTTTTCTTCTAGTGGAATTGATACTCCTGATCGTTTTCCTTGTAGCAATTGTATATCCTTATTTTGTTGAATGAGAGCTTTGATTACTCCCATCACTTTTACTTTCCGTCTAGACGCAGGAGCCAATTAGCTATGGTTACATGCGATCAGTTACAACGAAAGCAAAAGCTCCAGCCCAAGCACGGCAAATGGTAACAAAATTGAAACTCTGCTAGTGATGAATAAATATGCTTGGTTTCATTTTGGTTGTTACTTGTTAGTGTTAAGCACATTAATCTGTTACGGCCTTTAGATTATTCTTTTGATGTGGTAATTTTCTCCCTTGGTGACTTGGACCTACAACCTTAAGGTTGGAGATAGATGTGCTTTCCACTTGAGCTACCCTCTCTTGTCAAAAGAAAATTTTCTTTTATGATTAAGTTGGATAAACATTTAAGCTTTAAATTTTTTCCGTCTATAGGGAGCAGTCAAAGTGTCTATGCTGAGTCCTGGAATCATATATGAGCCTTATGTCCTTCGTGAGAAAATCCCATTCTGGAAGCGGTAAGTAAGAGTTCTCATGCAATTGGCTTTTGATTTTGGTTGCTCGCTCTTCTGATTAATATCTAAATACAAGAGACCTTTTCTGGAATCAGTTTTAGTCTATATCTAACAGAGAGAAAACTATTATGGAATTTATGTAACTTTTGGTGTGGCAGTCTAGGACCGTCAAATTCTTTGTTCTAGTTACAAACTGACATTGATTAGGACAGGATGGATTGTATATGCTCACATAAGACAGTATCCAAGGAGAAAATATAATGTGGAGAAAACTGAGGCAAGCTAAATAAGGACAACACGGACCATGGTGCACAAATGAGGTAGTAAGTTCTTATGGGGTTGGTATACCGAAACATATAAGAAATCAATGGACTAATATTAAGTTATTAACAATATCTAGTTCAAAGTGGAAATAGGAGGTGCTTTGAAGACAAAAAGGAGATGATTCATGTTGTCAAATATAGATGTGTTCAAAATTTGTACTATTGGATGAAAGTAAATTTTGATTTAAATATGTATGACATGCTGGACTTGTTAGAATCTTTGAATCTGTAATGTAAACCAAGTCCTGCTTTACCTTATAAAAAACGTCTTATTCAAAGTAGGAAATGTAAGGAGAATTCACCTTGGCAGATGCATGGTTAGGTCATACACTCCTTAAAGAAATGTTTTTAGATCACTTTTGTAGTGATGCTGATAATAAGGTCACAGTAGCTGAGTGCATTATAAATAAAATTAGAAGTGCTCATTCAGTGATTTGGAGTTCTTTACACTTCGCGATCATGCAAAACAACCTGTGTTCAACTTTTCAAATCTTGATACCAGGTATTTCACTAGAAATGGTTGGAAAAGGACAAAGGAGGATCTTACTTCAGAGGTAATTATTTGTGCATCTGACCATTCTATATAAACCCATTTGTACTGCTACTTGACTACTTCACAAAAATAAATTGTTTCAAGATCTGCTATTCTTAAGTTTTTAACCCCTCATGGCATGTTCCTTCACTTAGATTCGGGGTTAATAATAAAAAATTATTGATATTATTTAAGGGTGACTATGCGAAAAGTTCCTATTATATGTCCTTTATCTTCATTGTCATCAGCTTTACTCATCAAATTTGTCTTTGCAGCTAAAAAATGCATACGCCATTGCTAAATTACGAAAAACTGGATATTCAAAACAACAGTTCTATACTGAAGCTGTTAGCATATACAAAGAGGTGTTCTTTCAATTTTGTTCTATTTTTTTCAGTACGTTAGACTTCTTGGGTGATTGTCGTTCTCTTGTTTCTGTTTACTAGTTACATTTTCTATGTTCAGCATTTGACTTGCATGTACTTCTGCCTTTCCCCTTTCAGATAAATACCCAAATGGCAAACGGAGGAAAGGGAACTTTGAGGAAATCAGTTACGGAGCATATGTACTCTGTAGGTTCTTATACCTGGTATTTTTATTCTGAATTCACACCGAGCCTTCAATCTTGCTGCTTAACCTGGTCATTTGAATGAAACAATGAGATTATGCTTTTGGCATGGGTTAGGTCCTGTTTGTAATGAGTGGATCTTGGACCACTTCAATTTTCATACATAGACCATGTTGGCTGTCGGATTGGTCCACAGTTATCTATATTTGTCATGGGCTATTTAATTAATTCACTCTATCTGACTTCAAACTTAAAACTAGTCAATTTGACATATTTCTTCCTTTGGTCTTACAAGACAGGCTCTCAAGAATGAGATCAAGCAACGAGAATCAGTGTGGCCTACTGTCTACTGGGAACTAATTGAACCAATTGTAAAAGTGCGAACTCTGCGAGCTCGATTGGCAAGTACCAAACCTTAACCATACTTAAGCTTGTAACTGCCTTGGTTTGCATGTGTAGGAACATTATGTAACTACCAGGACACTAGGTGGAACTCAAGATGGTTACCTTTTCCATGTGATGGATATGATCTACATTTTTTGTCTCTCTTATTTGGTTTGTCAGGAGCAAAGCCTTTTATGCTGACCCTTTATAAATTCTGTCTCGGGTTCTGATGGACACTTCCCTATGTGATGGATAGATCTACATTTTTGGTCTCTCTAATTTGGTTTTTCAGCAGCAAAGCCTTTTCGGATAACACTTCCATAAATTTTCTTCCTGGGTTGGTTTTGGTAATTGTCTTTCTTGGAGAAACCGTATTCAATGGGGTCGATAACGAAACACATCAGGGTTTAAGAAATTGTGTACTAGAGCTTCTGATAATATTTTTAGTTTTTGTACCTGTCTTATTGCCTATATCTTTTCTTAAGATGACGTTGCCAACTTGCCACGTAATTGATTGGGGAGAGAGTGCTAGTTTAACTGGGATGATAAAATTAAAGCCCTAGAGGCTATTTGATAGTGGAAGTTGTTGAATTGCTTTTCTACTCAGTTTTCCATATGAGGTACTATATATGTTGTATTTCTTATATTTTTTTAGGCAAAAGCAAACTGTAGAGAGTTCATAATGTCAAAGATGATGTGAACTGAAAGTGTTTTTTCTTTCTGTTGTCAAATTGTTTATCCTTCGCCTCCCTTCAATCACTTTTCAAGAATATTAAGAAATATAACAACAAATGGAACCTCTATCATGTAAAAAGGGGGAAAAAAAGGAATTTCATTCTCTTTAGATTTTCTCTCCACCAAGTGATTATTCGTGTGGAAGTTTTGGCGTTTGAACTTTTGCCCCTTCTTAGTTGTGCAATGATTGAACTCTGTAGCTGCTTCTTTGCAGATTGGTGTTGATCGAAATGATCTGAGTAAGGTGTTCATACAGCTTACACTTGAGTTTCTGGCTAAGCAGGTAAGCTGGCCAGTAATTTAAATATATTCTGTTTTGAGTTCATTTGATGCTGATGCCTGCTCCTGTCAATGGTGTTGTAGCTGTTTCAAGTTTTCTGCATCTCATGATTGTAATGCTTGATTCGGTTGTAAAATTTGACATCCAGTCCTGTTGATATGACCAAATAGCTGCATAATTTTTTTTTGAGAAAGAAAATAGCTGCATAATTTGTCTATAGTACCACACCTTTAAGACTTTACCTGGCGGATAACCTTTGTTTATTGCTAATCAACATGGCAATCAAAGACATCCATTTTATAGAGAATTACTTGGAAAAACAACTCGAGCAAAAGATAATGTCACCATTCTGATTGTAACTTGAGAAAAGAAGAAAGTGAATAGGTGCCGATTGGTGTTCTCCTATCCCTAGTACCCAAAGAGGATTCGGTGAACACAACCTCAAACTTGAATCATGGCATGACAGTTGGCAATGACTTTACCTATTTGCTTGCTTGTTTTGATAGACTATTTTAGCTCATGAAAATTCCTGCTTGCTAGGAAAGAAAGAAGAGTATTGGAAGATCACTTTCTAGTTTCCAGCTGCTTATTCATGAACCAGCGGCCTCTATACCCAAAACAGATGCACTAACCATACTGTGCTTGCAAATGTCAATGACTTCTAGTTGATGATGAACTTGCTTCATTGTCTGTTAATGGACTTAAATTAACTGATTGCAGATTCTGTCACATGAGTTGACAATTATGTTTATGCTGTGGTCACATAGTGTATAATAAAGAAAAATCAGGATAAATTAATTTTCATGGTTGTTAAATTAGCCTAAAAAAGGAAAGAGTTCTATTGGCGTCATATCAGTCTTACCTTGAAACTAAGAGATCCTGCTGCAGCTTATGGATAAGAAAAGTAATAAACCCTTATCTTGTTACCTTTAAACTAAGAGACCCTGCTGCTATTTGTGGATAAGAAAAGGAATAAACCCTTATCTCGTTACCTTAAAACCAAGAGATCCTGCTGCCACTTGTGGATAAGAAAAGTAATTAACCCTTATCATATCACCTTAGCAAAATTAGTTTGTAAATGAAATAATTGGAGAACACCCTTTCTCATGTTTTACTAGTCCAAAGGAACTTCGTTTAGTTTCCACGAGTGCGTCAGGTTTTACTTTTAATATTTAAAATTTAAAAGACCAACACATCTTTTGTTGTAATGCAGTCTAGGGTTATTAGAAATGATTATCCTATGTTGATATTAAGCTATTTTTACAGAAGTTTGAGGCATATGATGGGAAAGGAGCTATTGTCTCTGGAGATAGAAATAAGGAGGTATGTGATAGAGATTCTGTATAATGCAGTGATCAACTGAATAAGCCATCCAACATTGCTGTGAAGAAAGTCACTTTTCTACACTCCAAAGTTGATGAATGCTGAACCAGAGTTTGTTATTTAGTCTAAGTTAATGGCTCCATATCTTACAAATATATCTGGGATATTAACATATGGATTGGGAATTTGGGATGCCAGAAGCATTACCTTGCAAGCCTCTTATGACGTTCTATATTTTCTTCTTTTTTTAAAAAAAAAAAAAACAAACAAAAAAAACAGCATTCCTGGTTGCATCTAGTAAAGGGCTGGTAAGTCACCACAGATAATACAGTGAGACCCTACAAAGTCTAATATTTGGTATGCTGAAATTTATAGTTTTCCACCATCGTAGTAGTTATGTTAGTGAAGCATTTTTGCAACAAGTCCTACTATGTGATTGCCTATGCAATAGTAGTAGAAAACACTATTTTCTCATTTGTTTTTTCCCATCCAGGTCTTGGTACGTGATATATGGGTTTTTGAGAAGTCTCTCTTCCACCCTGGAGCATACTGGCGTTTATGTGGACGAATCAAAGTTTAGATAGACTATTGTGAAGAGGGAGTGATGCACTTCAATTTTGTAAGATGCTAAGATTTGTAACTTATCCAATCCTTAGACACTACATGTCTTTGTTTCTGTCAAGCTAATTAGTTGGGACTTCCTCATGGGTCGAAGAGTACTTTCGTGTGCCTTATCCCGGAGTCCATTCAGAAAATTTCCTTCAGACTTGTGTATCTGCCATTTTATGACTTAATAAGCAGGTGCGGTCCTGAATAATCGTTCTCAGAAGAAAACCTTTAAAGATGTATTTTTAGTTTTTTGTAATTGTTTTAAAGTGTTGTCAGTGTGATTTAAGGGAATGTCTCTCATTTGACTTGGTGAAAATTGTGTACAAAGAAGTATACTCCTTGCTTCTTTGCTTGGTAAATAGTAATCCATCTTGTCTGGTTTCATTCTCTTTCTTCATGTGCTCTTCAATCAATTAGTATTTCATTGTTCGAAAGTATTGCACTTCAGTTAAAGCTGACCAAATCCCTTAATCCTCTTTATTAGTTTTCCATGTTCAATTGGTTTCAATTCTCAAGCTGAGATTGACAATCAGAGCCATCTTCTTGGTTATTTTTTTGTTCTTAAACTCGAGTTGAGAAAGGGCAAGGAATAAAACCTTGATGCTCTATAAAAATTAGCTTTATGGAGGGGGGAAATAAAATGCTATCAGGCTTTGGCTTTGGTTTGCTCTCAAGAAAAGAAAAGGAACATTGCTTGCAACTGTTGCTTGTCTTTGCAGAAAGAATCTAATGCAACAGCAGGCTAAAAGCCTGCATTATTTTTTTAATTTCCTTTCTTTAAACAGACCAAGCAATGGACCAAGGAGAAAACAAGATCCAGCTCTTTGGCATTTTTAATGAGTTCTTATGTTATATCATGTCTTTTGGATGTCCTGTGTGTTTCAGCCTATCCATCTGTCGATGGCTATTCAACTTGTTCAAGGATACTGCTGCTAGAATGGCAGGTCAAATCTACATGATCACGAGTTTGGATTTATCTTGGCGCAATGGCTTCCTTATTGTCGATAGGCTTTATGAATTTCTTGTGCAGAGCCTTGCTGCTGAAGCTACCAAACCTGTAACTTTGGGTGATTCCATGGGTTACAGTTTGGTCAATACAAGCCAATCTCGATCTAATCCAGGTAATGGAAATCACTCAACCAATGAACATGTTCTACATTCTGAAGATTCGAGTTCTCGTGTAATTCCCAAGCTGGAAGAAGCTATAGTTGAAAATGATCCTGTCCTTGAAAATGAAGAAAGTGAGCTTTCTCAGGTAACTAGTGAAGAGAATGAAGGTGACAAGATTGTTGAGGAAGAAGCCTCTGGACCATCAATGGGAACTCAAAATAAAGCTCCAAAGAAGATGGTTAGCATAAATGATAATGTGGAGGAGATTTATTTCAGTAAGAAGAAGAAGAAGAAAAAGAAATCAACAGAGAAAGTGCCTTCCAACAAAGAGGAAGTAAAAGAAGAGCCAAAACCATTGAAATCAATTCTCAAGGTGGGCTCTAACGTAAATGAAAATTGGGATGAGAAATAGTAAATTCATAGGTGCAAATAACAAAAAATTACTAGTAAATTATACTTGTTAATGACGCACATTGCGTTTGGGATATGAAATAAGTTCACTCATTAGTATCTATGAGGTGTTATGGTCATATGGTTGACAGGGCACTGTTTAAGATTGAACAACTTTTTATAATATCCACGATGCCTCATTCAGATAGATTGGTTCAAACTTGTTAATTGGATATGGAATTTATAATTTAATAACTCATTAACGTTAACGTTCAAATATATATCCAAATTTTAGTATTAAAATATACTCACATCGATATTTACCCATAATGGAGCACTTTAAAGTTTAACATTAAGAGATCGCAAATTTAAGTAAGAACATATAGTACTTTAAATTTTATGTTCATTTCATCTTCCAAGAATAGAAAAAGGGATCTCACCTTGCCATGAAGCATAACTCATATTCCTTTTCTTTTATAGCATGAAACATACTCATATTCTTCAAAGTATACACTAAATATAATTGCATTTGCAACATTTATTCCTCCTCAAGTTAGAGAAATCTAAAAACACTAGACACTCAATTTAAGATGTGATTCACATAGGACAATCTCATCAAAATTGCTAATAGCTTTACAAAGAAAAAATGATTTTTAAAGTTTGATCAAACAAACTAATAATAATATATAATTATGATCCCCACGCGCACACACCCATCCACACCGAAGAAAAATCTTCCTACTCATTCCATAGTTCAATAGTCAAGATCTCCTCCTAGTTTTTTTTGTCTTTACTTTGTTATAAATATACATAGTTTTGGATATTTTACCTAGTTCTTGATGTCAGCAGTGACATCTTTCCATTGTTCAATCAAAGAGCCAGTTTGGAGATAATACATAATTAATGTATATGGGGGATGAATTGATAATTTTATAGCATATTCCTTTAAGCAAAGTTGCAATACACTTTCCTCAAAAAGGCAAATTCAGAACAAGATTCCCTCCCCTTTAGCAGCCAGCCAAACGTAAAGAGCCGCTTTGGACGATAATAAGGTAAAGAGGGGTCCAAAGAATGTCAAAATGGGCAGCGGCTGTTCTTCTCCATCAATCTCACTAACTAGCATAACCGCTACCTCTCCTTTTCAATCCCAAGAATCACCATCAAGCTATTTAAATTTCTGCTCATCTACTAGATTCTTGGAACCCCATCTCCTTAAATCTTCCAAGATTTTCATACCCAAATCCCCATTGAAGTGTTCTAAAGTGCCCAAAATGCAGACCCAACTGGAAGATTCTGCGAAACCCATTGTCGATCCTCATGATATCGACCCAAAATTGGTGCAGAAGCTTGCTAATGATGCCCTTGTCTGGTGCTCTCTTCGTGGACTTCTTGTTGGTGACAGAAATTCGGAGGTCAGTCTTTATGGCAATAGAAACTGCTTTTTCATCACAGAGAGATAAGTTTGTATTACTGAATTATCTATGAGAAGATCAGATTTTGTTGATTTCTTTTACTATTTGATTAAAGTTTGGTGCTTTATTTTCCTTTTCTCCTTTGTTTATCAAGAAGGTGGTTAGGTGTTATTGTTATTGCTTTCATGTGATATTTGTGCCTTTTGAAATTTGAAGAGGTCAGGAACTGTTCCTGGTGTTGATATGGTTCATGCTCCAGTTGCTCTGATACCAATGTCATTTCCTGAAAGTCATTGGAAGCAAGCTTGTGAAGTTGCTCCTATTTTCAATGAACTTGTGGATCGCGTGAGTCAGGATGGAGAATTTCTGCAGCAATCACTGTCTAGGTTGGTACACATAATTTCTTCTGTGTTTACTGTTCACTTACAACATGTACTGGAACAGAATACACAACTCTCTAGTAAGTTGGAAGAGATAATGGTAGTTCTTTTAGAGTTTTATGAAACCTAATGCCATTTTCTGCAGGACGAGAAAAGTTGATCCTTTCACCTCCAGACTACTAGAAATCCACTCCAAGATGTTAGAAATCAACAAGATAGAGGTACATCTTGATATCATACAATTTTAATTTCGAGATATGTGTGTATCACATTTGTCAGCTCTTTATATAATGGCATTTCTTATCTATTCTAGACTTGTTCTGTCGTTTTGGGTTGACATACGATTTTGATATTCCTAATACATGATATCAATCACCATGATTTTGATTGACCCCTTTTTCATTGGACTTGATATTACTCAATTTTCCTGATAGTAATAAAAATTTCTCCTTGTTGCTTTAGATGTTGCCATATTTGATCATCAGGAATGGAGAAGCTGTCATGTATTTCCTCATCTCCAATCATTATAAGAAGGCGTTATTCATTTATGTGCCTAAGTCGACTTATATTAGTTGTTGGAGTATTTTATTGTTTCTTTGTGTAGGAGACAATTTCCCATTTGATATGACATTGATGTAGGAAATACGCTTGGGGTTGCATCGCTCAGACTATATGCTGGATGAGCAAACTAAATTACTTCTGCAAATAGAGCTTAACACAATTTCATCATCATTTCCAGGGCTAAGTTGTCTGGTCGGCGAGCTTCACAGGTAAAATAATCTATGTTAACTTATTTAGCAGAGCTTCCATTTTTTTAATATTGAAATGCATTGTAATGTCCTTATCAAAAAAATTCAAAAAGCTGGAGCGAGTAACAAAAACCTTCAAGGGCTCTAAACAAGCAGCTAATGATATCTGCAGTACGGTTGGGTAAATGGTGTGTTATAGGACAGTCTGGCATCGATACTCACTATCCAGAACTTCTGTTGTAATTTTATCAAGTTATTTCTTGGATTTTTGTTTTATGATGAAATCTTCAGTGTATGCATGTGTGAATATTGAAAAGATAACTTCAGATCTTAAAACATATAGCTCTTTCTCCTCTAAAGCCCATATAGAACTTGACATTAACTGTCTTTTACAGGAGCTTGCTTCAACAATACAGAGAAGACATTGCATCAGATCCGAACAGAATTCCCGCAAACAATGCTGTAAATCAATTTGCTGAAGCATTGGCTAAAGCTTGGAATGAATATGGTGATCCAAGGTCGATTTGATTTGAGATTTTTTTTTGCTTAATGCTAGAAAGTAGGTCTTTGAAGTTGTACTAACTTTAATACATATTGCAGGGCTGTGATTATGTTTGTGGTTCAAGCTGAAGAGCGCAATATGTATGACCAGCATTGGCTTTCTGCTTCATTGAGAGAAAGATATCCTACTTTAAATGATAGATGTGGATTTAATTTACTTATCATGGATCTAATAAAAGGAATATAACCATATTTAAGACACTTAAGATTATCTTGGTCTGAAGTATCAAAAATGCATTCTGTGTAGTACATCTGCAGTGATTTTTGCTTGTAAATTCTCCTAAAGATATTTCCTTAGCTTATAACACACATCAAGTTACAACTATCAGAAAGACACTGGCTGAAATTGATGCACTTGGCGAGCTTCAACAAGATGGTACCCTTGTTGTGTATGTAACTTTTCTACCAAAATGCTGTGTTAAAGCTGTTAAATTTGCACTTTCTGTATGGGAAGCTTAACATCTTTAGGATTGCAGAGATGGTCAAGCTGTGGCAGTCATTTATTTTAGAGCTGGCTATGCACCAAGTGACTATCACTCGGAATCTGTAAGATTATTTTTATACTGCTTGACTATGGATTTTATAAAACTACTGGCTTACTTTTAAATTCCTATGCTCATATGTGCAATAACCACTATTTGCTGACATTAGAGGTGGATACCCTCTGTACAGTCAGATTTTTACATGGTTCGATTTGTTTGATAAATGTATCTGTTGGTATCTTTATGAATCACCATCTCATGCCATTTAACAATTCTTATCGAGTCTGTAAATACCTGAAACAAAAAAAAGGAATAAGCAATTCCTTATTAAAAGAAAAAGGAGAAAACAATTCCAAGGGGAAACCTGTCTGGTAAAAAAACAGTGGGCAGGTTATTCCCTATTTTAGTAGGTATACTCTAGATCAGAATTTCTTAGATAGGGAGGTGGGAGAAAACATGGGTACACGCAATAGGAGAAGAAAGAGAAATGAGCACATGATTTTGGGTGAAAGCGAAAGGGCTGTTTAGCACTGGTCATTGGCTGAGGAGTAGTCAGCTTTAGTTTTCAGAGTCCAAAATAAGAGTAGCCTATTTCATACACTTGTGACGAGATTCCTATGTTTTTGACATGTCATGGGGGTAAAAGCATTTTAAACAAAGTTAATGAACTCCATATTCTAAGGCATTGCATTTTCCTGGTAAGTGAAATGGAAGCAAAAAAAAAATTCGATAACCAATTGAAATGGAACTGTTTGGATGCCTAATTCAGGATAATGTGCCCTGATCATTTTCATTGAACAGTTAAAAGGCAGTCTCTGGATCTTTTAGTTAGTCTTATGGATATTTACTTTCTGCAAAATCTTTTGAAAGCATCTCTAAGTTGTACGCACATATTTTTGGGTAGAGGCAGGTTTGATTCATAATTACTGTTCAATATTTGAGATTATGAAAGTGGCCCAAATAGAGAGATCGGCCATTTACTATTGCATCTCGTTGTGATCTCCACTTAGTTATACAGTTCCCAATTAGGTATTGTCTTTGCTTGATCTGTTTTATGCAATTTATTGTAGGAGTGGAAAGCTAGGCTGCTGATGGAGCAATCACGTGCAGTCAAGTGCCCTTCAATTTCTTATCATATAGCTGGCAGCAAGAAGATTCAGCAAGAGCTTGCAAAGCCCAATGTACTTGAAAGGTAAAAGCTTAACTCAAGTTGCGTCTCTTGTGATTCAGTAATTAGTAAACTTAGTGTGTTGATAAGCTCAAAAGCTGTCTATACAAGTGTTAAAATTTGAGTCTGGATAATTGTTTGGGATCTTCCCTCTTCCTCTCTGTAACGGGGTTCTGGAAAGGCAAAACTTAATGCATTTAGTGCTTTATAAACTGATTGTGATGAATATTGTCATTCCGTTGCTCTCTTTTCCTGTGGTGCAAAAAGAAGGTAAAAAAATAAATGTCTAAATTAACAAGATACAAAAGCCCAGACAGTTTGAAGTAGAACGTTTCGTATACTTTGTAAGTTGGGAGCATAATGAATACAGTTATGCAGTCATTGAGAAATTAACTTTTCCTAATACTCTATCTATGATTTGGTAAACTTCCGTCCTTGTTTATGAGCAGGTTTCTGGAAAACAAAGATGACATTGCCAAACTACGGAAATGCTTTGCAGGGTTGTGGAGCTTGGATGAATCCGACATTGTCAAGGATGCAATTGAGAGGCCTGAATTGTATGTTATGAAACCACAACGAGAAGGAGGAGGTCTGGCTCATGAAATTGATTTTGTCTATATTGTAATCACACATCAAAATCATTAATACTAGATCCTCTTCTCACCTCAGGAAACAATATCTATGGGGAGGATGTCAGAGAAGCTCTTTTGAAACTGCAAAAGGAAGGCACTGGAAGTGATGCAGCCTACATACTAATGCAGAGGATTTTTCCAAAGATCTCTCACTCGATACTAATGCGAGAAGGCATCTCTCATAAAGAACAAACCATATCAGAACTTGGGATATATGGTACCTATTTAAGGTAATTAGTGAATATGCTGTATTGCACCCCCATGGACCCACCCACCCCAATTTAACGTAAGAATGAAAAAGAGGAACTGCCAGAAAGGAGAAACATTGAAACAACCTTTTTACCCGGGGGCACGTTCCAGTCCCTGCTTTCAGCTTATGTTTGATTCATAGAATGATGTTACAAGGAATGCAGATTGTTTGAATAACAAATGAGCAAGAATGATTAGTTTTTTTGTAAACCTAAGTTTTTAAATCATCGTTGCCCTCTAACATCTTGTGCTGATATGCACTTAATATGCAGGAACAAAACAGAAGTTTTAATCAACCAACAGGCTGGTTACTTGATGCGAACAAAGGTCTCTTCATCAAATGAGGGGGGAGTTGCAGCCGGGTTTGCAGTTTTGGACAGTATATACTTGGTTTGATGGAATTGGCTTGCGCGTTGACACTATAACAAGGGTTGAATGCAGAAGCTGGACAAGTCGTTTCCTACATCATGTTGAAACACCATGGTTTTAGCTTGTTTAACCGTTCCTTGTTTTACATTGTATTTTTCTTGCTTAACATCTTTAATAAATAGAGCTCCATATCTGAAGGAAGTGACCAAAAGAATGATATAGTCAATTCAAAGTTTTTGCTTACAATTTAAACCAATTCAGTGTTTGGACTCTTTGTTACCCCAGGAGCTTTTACTGTTCTGTTGTTCATTACATGTAATTCTGTTTCACATCTGTTGGTACTATCAAGATTGCTCACCTGCATTTTTGTTTACCCCACCCTCACCCCTACCCCAGCCCCCTACCAGCCCCCCCTCCCAAAAATAATAATTTAAAGTTTGTTTTTAAAAAATTATTTCCAACTAGGTAACTTGGCCGCGCTACACGCGGTCATCAAATATTATATCAAAGGTATAAATTAATCATTTCATATTTTTTCAATATAAAAGAATTTTTAGTTCAAATTCAATTAAATAGATCAAAATTCTAATTTGAATTCATCTTATTATTCACACTGAATCAATTTCTAACAAATAAAATATACTATTACATGAAGGAAAGAAAAATACTTTAAAAATAATGAAAAACAAAGTTGATCATTTTGTGTAATTTACACACAATACATATGTATTAATTAGCTTACTTTAAATATATATATATATATATATATATATATATTTTGTGGAACATCTTAGATTGAAGATAGAGAACTGTTTTTAATTAAAATTTTATACTTCAAATTTTTTTTCTTCATTTATACTTAAAAAGATACTTAATAACATAACGTTTATAATGTGAAACTAATAATAATTATAAAAAAAAAGAAATTCAAGCGATAATAATATGAATAGCTCAAATAGATCGTAAAAAGTGTAAAAAAATATTTGATAAAATATGGAAATTGTAATATCTAAAACATAAAAATGAGCATATGTAAATTATGCTAAATTTAAATGGATAAATACAGTTAGATTGTCTAGCTAATTATATTTACAGTAATTTTGGTCACTTCACATATAATAAAGAAGGTCTTTGAACTTTTCTTTACTTTTTTCACTTTCTTACATTACATATTCTCTTCATTTCAAATAAAGTTTTGTTTTTATTTTTTATTTTGTTTCAAAATAAATTGTATTTTACATAATCAAAAAGGCTTTAATGATGTTTTTTTTTCTATTTTACCCTTATTTAATTAAAAAGAATTATATAACCAAAAAATTGGGTCAAAGAAACTAAATTTTTTTTAAGATATATATTAAAGGTAATTTAGTAAAAATATCTTACTTTATAGCCCCATCCCAAACTAAAAAAGAAAATTGACATACTACGAGAAGGTGAATTTCATGAAATTGATGAGTTCATACAAAATGAAATTGAATTGCACTTTCTATGTCTAAAAAATAAAAACTTTTCATGTAATGAAATCCATCAAATTGAAGTAAAAATATGTTGTAGTGTAGTTTTGTGGTGTAGATTTAGTACTTAATACTCTTCTTCAATGTCCGTTATTTAACTTGAAATAAGAAACGTTTAGGTGCCTCTTTGGCTCTTTAACTTATGTCTTAGCAGTTATGTGAGAAAGACTTTAAGAAGAATTAAGAAAAACACTACTTCAAATATGAATTAAAAAGGATAATCTTGAGCAAGAGTTTCATGAAATAAAAAAATTATGAATTTATATAGACAAAAATGAAGGAATCTTTAAAGAAAATATAAATAGTTCTTTGTGCAATCGTATTTTCAAACTTTTGTTATTAGTCAATATTATTACACACAAAGTAACAATAATTAATTTGCATCTAACCAAAAATACAGACTTGCAATGATAAAAGATTATAAAAATTCAAACTAAAGAAGTTACATAGAGAAAACACAAACAAACACATCTTTCTTGGGACCTTATCATAAGAAAATAGATAAAAATAAGAATACAGAATCAGTGCCCATTTTTTTGAGCTCTTGTTCGGCACCCTCTTTGACAAACTAATCAACATTCAAGAGTCATCTTCACAATGTCAAGTTAAAATATGAATTTTATAATATAATAATACCACAGAGAACAATGAAATATAAAAAATAATTTTGAGTTGGGATTTCATGAAACAAATAATTTGTGAATTTATATTGATAAAAATGAAGAGATATCATAAAGTATCTTAAATTTCATAATTTAATAGTTGGAGGTTATGAATATGAAAACTTAAAAGTCATGAAATTAATAATATTATTAAGAATAGAAGTTTAATAGATTTAAGTTGTGGAGGTGAAACTTAAAAATTAAATAAAGAAGAAAAAACAAAAATAAAGAAGATTAAAGAAATAAATTTATATTATATAAAGATATAAATTTCTTGAATTGAACAAATAATAAAAAGAAGTAAAATAAAGAACAAAAAAAGGAAAAGACTATAAAATAAATAAATAAAACCCATAAAATTTAACTTTCGTGAATAATTTGTTGGAATTCTTTTTAAATCAAATGAAAAGGTTTGTAATAATTGATGAGAAATTAATAAATATTATAGGAAAAGAGAATAATAGTATTCATGACAAAATAAATTAAATATGGCTATTGATGAAGATATAATTAAATATGATTATCTTTAATGTTCTTTAAATTTGTAGGTGAATTATTTTGTATTTCAAAATTAGAAAAAAAGCCAAAAAAACCCACAAAAAAAGATAAATAGGATTGAAGCCCTTAGAGAGCGCCACCTCACCGTTTTCATATTCAGCTTTAATATTATATATAGATGTTGATTTATTTTTTTCTTTATTTTAATTTATAATATTCACAAAAAATATATATATTAAAATATCTTATTTACCTATCTCCTTACCATTATTACAATCTATTTAATATTTTTCATCTCTCCTCATCATTAATATTATAATTTATTATTTTTTCTAAATTTTATTTTTATAGTTTTTTAAAATAATAATCTTATTTATCTCTCCTCTTTATCATCATAATTAAGGAATCCCCATAATTAATTATTCTTATTCACAAAAACATTTTTTTCCTTAATTATTTTCTTTCTTTTGATTTGAAGTAAAAAATAGATTTAAATATTATTATTATTCAAGAAAATTATCTTTTTTTGTTTAATTTTATTTTCTCTTGATCTGTAAAATATGTAAAAATAAAATTTCTCTTTAATCAAGAGTCATAATTATCCTTTTTCTCTTTTTCTTGACTTTTAAATATTTTTTAATTTATATTTTATGTTTAAAAACTGAGAAGAAGTTATAAAATAGTATCTAATTTTTTATTTTTTTTAAATATAGTTATAGTACTCACCTTATATTATGATTATAATAAATATATTTACCTTATTTATCTCTCTTTTTATCATTACTACAATTTATTGCTTTTTCATCTCTCCTCGTTATTACTATAATTTAATATATTTTCTTAAATTAGTTTTTTTACCCTCTATATTTTTATAATTTTAAAAATGAAAAAATTTATTTATCTCTCCTCCTTATTATCATAATTTATAATTATTATTGAAGAAATTTTTCTTCTTTAATTTTTTTTATTGATCTATAAAATCAGTAAAAAATAATAATTCAAATACCTTAATTGTCTCTCTCCTCACATTACTACAATTATCACTTTTTCTTAAACTTTTTTTTTACCTTCGATTTTAAAAAAAATTCTAAAAATAATAATATTATTCATTTCTCTTCCTTATTATCATAATTTATTATTATGCTTAATTTTGTTACTATTCTCTTTTACTCTTCTAAAACGTTGTAGAATTTATAATTTTAATTTTAATTCAAATGTAGTAATCTCACATTTTGTTTTTCAAAGTAATATCCTAACTTAAAATTTTGTTTTCATGATTTAGTAAATTCATATTCGATTTACAAATTGAAAGAAAAGGAACTGAGAAACATGATTATCTTAATGCTTTGAAGGCACATGATAACTTAAAAAGATGTGATTATTTTTCTTCATCTCAAAATAATTAATATAATTTGTATGCATACGCTATAATAATAAACTTTTTTAAAAAAAAAAAAAAAACTTATAAAAATGACTCAACTTTATTGCTATGGGCATTCTGATAAAGTTTGTTTAAAAAATCTTTCTCAAATTTGTTATATGCATTTTGATAAAGTATATAGTGCCTCAAATAATTAGTTTCTTCAAATACTTTATATTCTTTGTGTAATTGGGGTTGTACATCTCTCAATCTATTCTTTTTATATAAATAATAATTTTTTATTTATCTCTCTTCTTTATTACCATAATTAATTATTCTTATTCACAAAAAATCTCTTTTTTCTTAATTGTTTTCTTTATTTTAATTTATAAAATTTGAAGAAAAACATAGATGTTATATATTACTGTTATTATTCACAAAATTTCTCTTTTTAAAAAATAAAATAAAATTCTCTTGATCCTTAAAAATAAGATATCTCTTGATTTTTAAATATTTTTCTCCTTTATATTTTATGTTAAAAAACTCAAAAGAAGTTAATCCTTTTTCTCCTTTTCTTGATTTTTAAATATTTTTCTTATTTATATTTTATGTTAAAAAAACTCAAAAGAAGTTATAAAATAGTATCTAATTTAATATATTTTTAACATAATTATAGTACTCACCCTATATTATGATTATAATAAATATGTTTACCTTATTTATCTCTCTTCTTATCTTTACTATAATTTATTGCTTTCATCTCTCCTCATCATTACTATAATTTAATATATTTTTTTAAATTAGTCTTTTTACCTTCTATTTTTATAAATTTCTAAAAGAGAAAATCTTATTTATCTCTCCTCCTTATTATCATAATTTATTATTATTATTATTGAAATTTGTTTTCTTCTTTACAATTTTGTTTCTTTTGATCTATAAAATTAGTGAAATAAAATTCAAATATCATATTTGTCTCTCTCCCCAGTCTCCACATTAATACAATTTATCACTTTTTCTTAAATTCCTCTCTCTAATATATATTTTTAAAAAATTCTAAAAAATAATAATATAATTCATTTCTCTTCCTTATTATCGTAATTTATTATTATGCATGAAATTTCTATTTTTTCTCAATTTTATTTCTTTTGATCTATAAAATTTGTCAAAAAATTATCTATTTAACCAAGAATCATAATTAATATTTTCCTCTTATTCTTGACTTTTAAAATATATTTTTTCTTATTTATGTGTTATGTTAAAAAAATTCAAATTCAAAGAATTTATAAAAAAATATTATCTAATTTACTTTTTAATATAGTTGTACTCACATTTATAATATGATATTACATTTCTAATAATAATAAAAATTATATATATATATTCTTTGAAAGTTTAATATATATATATTTATATAACTTTTTTCTATTTAAAATGCTATATAATAAAGAAGAAAGAGAGAGAAGTAGCTAAAGAAAAATAAATAAAAAGTAACGTTTTTACATTTTTTTTTTCCTTTCCTGTGTTTATTTTTATTGTAGTTACTTCAAAAAAAAATTCTTTCATTTTTCTTCTTTACCTTCCTTTTACTTTTTACTCAATTCCTTTTAACTTTTTTCTATTTAAAATGTTATATAATAAAGAAGAAAGAGAGAGAAGTAGCTAAAGAAAAATAAATAAAAAGTAACGTTTTTACTTCTTTTTTTCATTTCCTGTGTTTATTTTTATTGTAGTTACTTCAAAAAAAAAAATCTTTCCTTTTTCTTCTTTACCTTCCTTTTACTTTTTACTCAATTCACTACTATATTTATCTTGCTATTTCCTGCCTCATCTGCTTATTTTTTTTCTAATTCTATCACATTAAATTTATTCTTTACTATTAGAAAAGATTCACTACTATCTTCTTCCTTTTATCTTGCTATTTCCTGCTTCATCTCCTATTTTTTTTCTTCTAATTATATCATACTAAATTTATTCTTTACTATTAGAAAAGAGAATCAAAAAATTATTTTTCTTATAACTTTTCATTTGTGAAAAAGAAAAAGAATAGAATTAGAGAACTAATACTTCATGGTGGCATCATTTTTACGGTTCACAAATTGAATGTTAGAGGACATTTTGATGTCTTTCGATCTTTGGTATATTGAATTCCTAAATAGGATTTCATTGTACTATCTTGATAGATCTGTTGATATAACTTTTGTTGGCATAAAATGGTTAAATTTGCACAGGTATATTCTAATGAATTCATTTATATAAACAAATCAAAATTTTGATTTACATGAAGCAGTAAATCTTCTTGTGGAATGATTATTCAATTTTGTCAATTTACCTTCATATTGTTTGCTCACCTACTGATTTCAGTTGTACAAACAAATAACTTTTTTTTATTTATTTGATGTAGTAAAGCTTTTCAAAAATTCCATTTACCTGAAATAGTATATCTTCTATTACAATGATTCTTCCATTTTGTCAACTTACTTTTAGATTATGTGCTCTCATGCATAATTTCATTTGTATAAACAAATAAAAAAAAAACTTGATTTACACGAGGTAGTAAAACATTTTTTTTTGACAATGATTCTTGAATTTGTTGGTTACTTTCAGATTATGTGCTCTCCTATTTTATACTTTTTAATTGATTGATGGTAATAAGTTCTTGACAACCGTTACAACTCTTCATTCTCTATTACAACAATAAAAATATCATTTATGTTAAAACTTTTCATTATACTCTTTAATTGTAGGTTAATAGATGCATTAGATTTATTTAGTAGATTATTATATTAATAAATGAATAAAAAAGTTCAAAAAATTGTGAAAAAACATAAATAGAAATGGTGGTCATATAGGCATGCCACGTCAACTTTTCTATATTCAGCTTTATATATATATAGATTTCAAATTTTTATTTTTCACCCACCCTACGCCCAACCCCGCCAGCACCCCCCCCCCCCAAAAAAAAAATAAAAAAAATTAAAGTTTGTTTTTAAAAAATATTTTCAATTTCAAATTTTTATTTTTCTCCCAACCCCCTACCCTCGACCCCCTCCCCCAAAAAAAATTAGTTTTTTTTTTAAAGTTTGCTTTTAAAAAATATTTCCAATTTCAAATTTTTATTTTTTCACCCCACAACACGCCTACCCGCGACTCCCCCACCCCTCTCCGACAAAAATAATTTAAGTTTGTTTTTTAAAAATATTTTCAATTTCAATAATCATTTTCTACTCCAAGAAAACATTTTCCTTGGTAGCAAACACACCCTTAATGTTTATTTTTTCCTAGTCTCCCATTACAAGCTATGAAGGGGTGAGAAAACTAGTTTTAAGAAGTAAATGATTACCTATACTTGGTGTTAGTTTACTCTAATTAATGTGAGAAAGGTAATTAAGTATTGATTAGTGATAACAATGTAGATGAGTGGGACTCTTGAGAGAACAGTATGTACTCGTGACATGACAGCAAGATGGCCAAAATTGGCAGGTAATATAAGAAATCAAATGCTTTGTCAGGTATGCTGGTTCAAATCGAAAACCACACGCAACTTGGAAAAACGTCAATGAAATTATTAACTGAAATCAACACAATCTGAAGTATAAGGAATGAAAACCAAGACAGACACCAAAAGGGAAAACCATATTCACAAAAATGGGTGTACAAGGAAAGAGGCATATAACTTAGAAGTGCATGTCTATTCTAATTCTAACGGAGACCAAAATGGTTAATTTTCCTGGAATAAAGTTTTCACTAGTCCTTCCAGCCAAACTCAATGGCTCGAGTCTCCCACAGTGCAGAGAGCTTGCGCTCTTCTATCAATGCAGCTTCAGCCTTTTCCCTCCCTCCCTCACATGTATCTATCCCTATGTTGCACTTTTCTGATTCTTTTTGGTAGTGTGAAGATGCTCTTTTGGCACTCAGAATTAGAGCCTTGGTACGATTCAAAACATCATCAGTAACATTTTTCTGCAAGCTAATCTCCTCTGCTAGTAAAGTAGCAATGTCCTTTTTCATCTCTTCATTCAACTCAGGATCATTTTTACCACAGTCTGCATCAAGAAAAGATATAATGATTAGAGGAAGCAGCTTAAACCAAATTAAACCTCTCCTCCTAAATTTTTCAACAGCGACCTACTTAGCTGCATGCAGCACAATGTTGTGAAAGACTATATAATTAGATGGCAGAAAAATGCTACATTAATCAGACAAATGGAGGAAGAGAGCCAAAGGGTGGCTCTTTCTCTACTTTGCTTTCAGTGTTCTAGACAGTTCTTCAAATCTTTTAGCGGATGTCAAACAATCAGTTTCTCCAGAACATCTCAGCTCTGTTTTTGGTTTTTTTTTTTTTTAGTAAGTAAAGTGCTCTGTTGTGAGTTGTTACTAGTGCAATCAGGATTTAGACACAAGAAAAATAAAAAAGATGGATTAGGTTTCAGTCAATTGCTGGATTAGTGTCGCTTTAAATAATATCCCCATAGCCAAAAGATTTACTTGTTTCTCCAACATTACGCCTTCATAGAGTAACTTTTAAACAGGAAAGAGTTTAACACTTCACTCAATTTCGTAGAGGATTACTTGTATAACTTTACACCTTACAGTTTTTCAGGCACTAAATGAAGCAGAGAACTAACCTGCCAATGAGCTGTTTAAGATGTCTGCAAAATAACACATAAATAGGAGATAAGAATCAGCAGGACAGAGGAAGACATCATAAACGATGTCAGTTCTGCATTGAAAGATACTATTATTTCCAAAAGCTATGCTGATTTTCAAACATCAATACCAAGAGAAAAGAGGAAGTACTGAATAAATAGCTTAAAATTTTGTTATACCAGACAAAAGAAGACAATATGGTTAAAAAAATATCTTGCATGTTGATTTAAAAACTTTAAAGGTATTGCAGCATAGAAGTATATATTTGAATAGTATGATATACTGATGGAAGTATCATCCTTTATATGTAAACAATCCTCATCCTCTTCAAAATAGAGAACCTCAAGTCTTAATGATTTAGAAGGCATTCAGTCTACTCCAATCAGGATAAATAAATAAATTATTTCAGCAAACTCTTGGAAAAACTATTTCCTGGACCCTATTATGCCACTTTTTGCAGATGCAAATTTATCAAAAAGTTCTTATTCTTAAAGGAGCTTGTCTAGCATTAAGAATTTCTCCCATGTGCCAGAAACGTATAGTTCAAGATCTAAATACGAAATCAGTAAGAGTCAGTACTCTGAATAAGTTCAATAAAATGCTCTGTTACCACCAATGCCAACAATGAGAGGCATCTATAGCTTAGATAAGTCATATCAAACTATTATTCAGGATGAGAGTTTGGGACTTGGGAGTTTGGAACTGCGGCTACTGAATCACTCCAAGGTTTACAAAGTTTCTTCCAGGCCCACCAGTTATGTCGTGATACCAATTTATGCCCTCAGAGAATTATGGGCTACTTGTGGAAATTAATAAATCAAAGCAGACTATTTGGAACAAGGCAACACTTCATTGACTACTAGGCCAGACCCAATTCATTGACCACTAGGCCACACCTTTGAACCTGATACCTCATGGTTCTCACCCACTTTTGTCTCTTCAATGAAATATGTAATAGTTCCTTTCCCAGTACAATTCTTAAATCAACCATTAATTAGAAATTTAAGTTAAAAGTGTCTTTCTCTTACATTTCGTTTTAATCGTAACCTGCACCAATTCTCAGCAAATTCACTTAGTTCTTGTGGATTCTAGAAAGACCTAACTTAAGATTAACTGTATGCAATCCTCGCTATGTATATGGAAGTATAATAATACGAAACATTTGATTTTTGTACCAGGACGATATAGTCTTTAAATATACAAGACAGTTCACTCATTCCTGTTACTTCTGTCATGAATATTCTCTAGCCAAACATATAGACTTAGAAATGACCTTTTGGTTGATGCATGGAATTGGCTAAGCATTTCATTTGAACAAAAATAGAGCTAGGATGAATGGTTTTGTGTCTATTTCCAGTTCTTCCTCCTGAGGAACCTCCAAAGTTTTCAAGTCACAGAAATTCCTTCTAATATCTAGTTATAGTTCATTCTCCACCTTCTATAAGAGGTAAAAACAAGGTACTATTAATTGAGGATCCCGCCAGTTTTCTCAATTGGTTAACACTTGATACAAAAATTGATCATAGTTCACTGATTTGGATGACAATTGACAAGCAGCCCCATGAAGGCTATACAAGTTTTCTGAATCAAATTCTTCATACATAGATTAAAAACTTAGCAGGTACAAGCAAGACCTTAAACAATATCACTTCTTTCTAAAAGTAGAAACTCGACTTTAAATGAACTACTAAACACTAGGTGTCCCAATATGTAAAAGGCATTACTTTTAGTCATTAGGATCAAATCAGCCAACATAAGTAACAACCTACACAATTTTAAAGTAGATAAGCAAGATTTAGCATCCAAAGAGAGATAAGCTGACCTAAAGGCGAGAACATGGGATCTTCCTCACAATCACAGAAACATGGAGGACATGAAGACAGAGCCTTAGAGTTCCGCAATGTTGGTGGTCTCACCATGTAAATAACCAAAAACAAACCCACCAGAACCAAAACAAATCTCACAGTCCCACGACTAGAGGACCTATGGTCTGATGGATAAGCCATAAAAGTGCCCCTAAAACACACAGCAAAAGTTCCAAAACCCAACTGTCAGTACACAAAACAAACAACCCAAACCAGATTTCAATTTCAAAACAAAATCAACAAAAAGACAACAAAACTACAAATCTGAAAATCCCAATTTTTCAGATTTTCACTGAAAACACCACAGATCAAACCCCCAAAAAACACACATTTTCCATTACCTGTGTCAAAAAGATCAAAACTTTCTAATAATCTGAAACTCAAACTCAATCATTTGAGCAAGTCTGAACAAAAACCCACTTCACAAAATGGGTCTATATCCTAATGCCTTGCAACCCACCAAACGAATGTATAAGCAAGCACACAAATGATTGTTGTGAGTAGTATTCAAACTCTTCTTGGAATCCAAAATACAGAGAGAGAGAAAAAAACACAAATAGTGATTAGCTTTAGTGGATTAGGAAAAGTAAAAGTAAGTCAGATCCCAAAAAAGAGAGACGAAATATATGGAGTTGGTTAAACAGATGCAACATTTGTAGAAGAGAGAAAATAGGAGGAATTAGGTAGTGAAGAACAAGTCTCTGCTTTTTAATATAGCAAAGGTAGTGTTTGATCATCATTCAAACACTTAACAATGGATGTGTTTTACTGCTAATCACAATCCAAATTAAACTTTTAATCAAAACCGGGAAAATAGAGTTATTCACTGGACCAATCAAGCTGGTCCACGTATGTCATTTTAGTGTTCCTACGTGGTCCCCAAATTTGTAAGTAATTATTCATTCGATTGAAAAAAGTATTAGTATGTCGTATCAATTTGTTTGTCCCCAAAATGGAAAGATGTAGTATTTTTTTTAAATGTACCAATTCTTGAAAAAAAATAGTAATATTTATTACTACTGCTTAAATCACTTACATTTTTTCCTAAAAGCTTGATTAAATACCTAAATTTTCTAAAATAAACATTTTTAACTTCTTAAAAATTTGGCGAAACAGGCTATTAGCCTTGTTTGAATTATTAAAAAAATTAATAAAAGCTATTAAAGAAAACAAAATCGAGTATAACTAGTAACTATTGTATGGCTACCTAGATTTTTTATTTTTTTTATTTTCCTCCCCATTGGAGCTCGACTAAATTCAGATTGCACAGTGCAAAATTTTTTTTTTCCATATTCAGAGCTCGAATCCAAAATTTCTAGGCTTTAGTTAAGGATGAAGCAGTTCACCACCACTGTACCACAACTCATGGTTGGTCACTACCTAAAGTTTGTGGTTTTTTGAGGGAGAAAAAACTACCTGGACTTGGTGAACTTGTAAGATTGGACATAGACAGGTCGACTTGCCTGCTTAATTTAGGTAGTTGCCTCATGGACAACTATAGAAACAATAGTACATGAGTTGATTTTATTGTGTAAAAGGTTGTTGTCTTTCTTGAACCATTGAATCTTCCGAGCCTACATACCAACAGGACAGACAAACAGATTTGTAGAAATGTACTGTTAATCAAAATTATTCCGTTTCGTATAGTTCAGGAGCATATTCGGCCTCGGGGTCGTTGTCCCATGGGAATATATTGTGAGCCAGTGTAATTAGTCCTAACAAATGTGTGATTTGTGAAATGAGAATTCAGATAGGTAAAATGAAATAATACCGACATAAAGAAAGGGAAAAGGAATAGAAAAATATTTTACTAATTCAAAGGGCACCCACCATATGTCAAAATTAAAGTAAACTAAAGGTATAGAAAGCAAAAAGAAAAGAAACAAAGAAAACAGAGTAACAATCATGGCTAACTCTTTCAAATTCAAATCCACGCAAACAAATTTAATATTTTAAAAAGAAAGAAGAAGACAAGAGAATCTGTCGACCTCATAATCCTAATTAGTAAAGCAAATGTGAAAAGTTGAAACCTATCAATTTAAAATACACTCTTCAGCTTATTTCACGTTCATTATTACATTAAGTTAATAACAATCCAATTACACCATAATTAATAATTTTACTTATACACCTTAAAAGGGAGCTAGTAGTAATTTAGATAATAGTATTCTCATCATCTGAATCTTCTGCAAAACAATCCATGAAAGGATATGAATCACAAGTTCCCTGCCAATTAACTCCTGTAGGACCATAAGCTTTACATTTTTGATCCTCTATCATATCAGGAGATAGTCCCCATTCGCGAAGTTTTTTGTCATCGTGATGAAAAGCTAGGCTGTATTCCCCGTCATGCCCTAATTGCAGCACTTGAAATTCACTAGTTTTCATCCTGTTGAGATCCTCAAATTGCTCAATTGTCCAGTCGAACCATTTCATGAGGAAGATCCGACTGGATAGTCCATGGGTAACGATGATGATGTTGGTTTCTTGACAAGGATCATGACAGACAAACTTCTTCATTTCTATGTCCCTCCTCAAGCATTCAATATAACCTACATATTGTTATAGTATGAGTTTATGTTTCGTCTTAAAAATATTTACACAATCATCTTATTATAATTAAATCTCTACATAACATATATTGATTGATAGTCTAGAAAAGAGTTTAAGTTATATGATCATCAGGAGTCAGGACGAGGCTTACTTATAGACATCCTTTGAGTGAGTGGAAGGGCTTCTTACACCATTAAACACTTTGTGTTGAATTATATTGATAGTACAAGAAATCTTAGTATATGTTCCTTTAAAGCTTATTCTTTTACTATCACCACCTTATTTTTATAACTTTTTCTTAAGGAGGAGACGACTTTGGGCTTATAAACTGTAGAAAAGTCAAACAGATTATTTCTAGTCAATAAATTAAGTTCGTGTTTACTTAAATATACACTTCAATTAAACCTTGACATATAGCTCAAGAAGGAAAAGAACATCTAAACTATGTTTAAGAAATTAAAATGAAAAACAGAGCACTTCAAATGCATAACAACAACAACAACGACAAACAGGCACCCTGTTCAGAATTATCACTTTTTCGCAATAATGGTCAAATACACATCTAAATTATCACTTTTTCGCGAATATTATACTCTAACTATCAATTGTTCTGTTTTCCGATTTGAACTATCACGAGTAACAAAACACACCTCAACTATGAGTTATTATCATTTAAGTAGAAAAGGAAACAAATTAGGGTATGAAATTCACGAAAAAAACAATTGTGTTTTTGACCATTAAGTCGTAGAAAAAACCAATAGAACTTACTTGATATACGATCATAAACTTCAGCTCCAGTTTCACCACCAGGTACTCTATAATAAAACCTCCCATACGTTACTCGATCCTTCTTAATCTTTCCTATACTTGCAGGGTCATGATAGTTTCCAAAATTCAATTCTCTCAGCCTATACTCTTCCTTCACACCAATCACTCTCCTCTTCGGGAACGATCCACCGATCTCTCTCAGCGTCCTTCTCGTCCGCTCTGCAGGTGAAACATAGAAGAAAACCTGCCAATTTTTATCATTTTCAGAAATCAGTTTCTTAATTCGGATTCCAGTTTGCTTGGCCTGCTCAATCCCTTCCTCCGTCAGTTCAATTTTGTGATTTGGAGTTGTTCCGTACACATTGATATCGGCGTTTGCTGAACACTCGCCGTGACGGACCAGGATTATGCGTTTGGGCAAATGAGTGTTGGTGCCATTGGTTTGAATTTTGCCGAGAAACATTTGAGCAGAAGGGTATTAAAGAGAAACACCAGTCTATTGATGTTTGGGTGATATATCATGCAGCGAGTTCAACTTCTATATATAGATGAAAAAAATTCAAAATAGTCCCTAAATTATGATTCGAACTGTTTTGGTCCCTAAAGTTTGCAAACAGTTGGTATTATTTTTTGTCTGATTTGACGGGAACTGCGAAATAAAATCTTTTTTTTTTTTTTTAGTGGGAATTACGTTTGGAGGTATAATTTTTGTTAGTTTTGGTTTCTTTCTAGAATTTGGTGTGTTGTTTTGTACAATTTTTATCTAGTGTAGTTTTTTATATTGCAGTTTTTAGGATTTGACGAGACAAAAATACTTCATATATCTCATCAAATCAAACTACTAATAAAGTTCGTTAAATATTTGACGAAATCAAACTTTTCATAAACTTAAAAGAACCAAAACTATGCAAATTATACTTTATGGACTATTTTATACATATCCTCAAATATATGAGACTATTTTTCATTTTCTCATATATAGATTTGTTTTTTTTGTTTTGGTACAGTGTAATAATGAAAGTGATGCAACTTTGACTGAGCATTCGAGTCTTCGTAAACCTATAATATCCACAGAGTTTATATTCAATGCACAGCGTAAAAGATACGTATACAATTAAATAAATGACTTATAATAAGTTTATATCATAAATTTTAATTCTGAAAATAACTAACATATTATAAAATGTCGAGATCGTAAAATGAAAAGTACGTAGTATAAGTTTTCCTTGCAAACAAGGCTTAAAAAATAGTTATCCATCTTGTTTAATTTGACGTGAAATGTTAAGAAGTTCTTAAACTTGGATTCAAAATAAGTCATCGAAATTTTTATATCTATAATTCATTTAATTAATGATAAAATATAAAAATACTTTAAATATAAAAAGACGTCATTTTAATTGAAACAAATAAATCAGAAAAATGATACTAAATATAATTTATATATGTCCAGCAAAACAAAGTTTATATTGAACAATACCATACGAATATCCTTTAAAGAAGTAGTAAAACATAACATGCTCTCCTAACGAATACAATAATGCCTAAATATTCTGATGAGAACAAAATATGTAACGTTCCAAGAACTTCCTCTCTTTTTCTCAACTCAGTGTTCGATAATTATTTTAGAGTCCGGTTAATTTATATTTGTGTTAGAAAATTCTACTAAGTTAGGGATAAAACGTTCTTTATCAAAAATAATTTTATATTAAGGACTCGAATTCAAAATCTATAATTAAGAATGAAAGATTCCAGTCCTTATTTTTATTTTATTTTTTATTTTGTGGTAGACAAGTATGAGACCTGTCGCAATATTGATTAATTTTACTTGTCCTGCATGGAGAATTATATTGTGGCCCTAAACATACGGCAAAGTTTCTTAATTGAAGTTACCTTAACTA
Organism: Solanum etuberosum; assembly: GCA_029582245.1. Lineage (NCBI taxonomy): Eukaryota > Viridiplantae > Streptophyta > Magnoliopsida > Solanales > Solanaceae > Solanum > Solanum etuberosum. The sequence goes on from JAJONR010000786.1 coordinate 229,325, forward strand.
ATTAATCATACATATGCTTACTGTTCCACATAAGCTTTTAGAAAATAATTACAATGAATTATTAGAAGACTTCCTTAATAAATGAAGTCAATTAATTTACATTTTTTGTCCTCTTTTTTATTCGTATATGTCGTTTTTGTTAGCATATTGAAGGACTAGACTTGACTAGAGAGTAATTAAAAGTCGAGTCAAGCGAAGAGTGATAATGTCCCACACGGCATTTTAGCGTATGAGTAGAGTCAAAGTTCCAAGTTTATGAAATTACATGAAAATCACCTACAAAGAATCTCATTCTTAAAAAGTTCGTTTGAATTAGCTGATTGAAAAGAACCTTTTATTCGATATTTTTGATTCAACTCACATACAATCAGGAAAGTATATATGAAAATTATTAAACATTACGTGTTGAAAAGCATTTTTCAAGTGTTAAAATTAATTTTATAAATAAATGATTAAGATACTATTTTTCTATCTTTTCTTTATTACAAATTATAAATATAAAAATATTTTCGTTAGGAAAAGGATGAATGGTGTATGTGGGATGGAGGGAAGTTAGAAGTTTTGTTTTTGAAAAGACATTGAAAATTTATGGTTAGGAAAAGGATGAATGGTGTATATGGTTTGGGCTTGAGACTTTCATGTTGGAGGTCTCAAGTTCGAAATCCCTTGCCAGTGAAAGCAAGGGGTTTGCCTTCTGGATCGAGCTCGTCACACCGGGTTTACCTAGTGCGGGTTACCTCTCTTGTGTGGTTTGCAAGTTATTGCATAAAAATGGGGGGTTTTACCCTAAATCTCGATAGACTAAAAGTGCTTATAATCTGAAGAAATAATAAGTTGAGGTTGATTACTAATGACTTTTTGTTGATTTTGGCTCATAAGCATTTTGAATGTTTATAAGTCAGTTTAACCGACTTATAAGCTTTGAATCAATTCAATATCTTAAAATTTAAATTTAGATATTAAAAATTTATAAGTGGCAATTTTTTCTCATTTTATTTGATGAGAAATCCATGTCAAAATAATGGTCATTGGTCAAAGTTTTCAGAATTAGACTCTCGAGAACATGATAAGGTGAATTTCAAAGCCAAAGTCCTTTCAACTCTGCAATTACCTTCCATTATAAGTCAGTTAAAACAACGACCTCAGCAATGAAAACTGGTCTAAAACTTGTAACTTGACCCTGTCAAAACTAATCCAATCTTCATCCTGTTTAAAAATCATAATTTTACCAGTCAAAAACTAAATTCATACTTCATCCTTGATGTCAAACGATTGTTATACAATTGAAAGTTTCAAATTTACAAGAAATTGACACTGATAATGAATGCCTCCGGGCCTAAAATTGTAACAACAACTTGAAAAGAGCTTACAAACATTTCCTATCAGTTAACCAAATGAACAGTACAACAGAATTGGAACGAATACACGTTAACAATGTCATGCTAAGGGGAGATACGAGTTGTTTGACTTCACATCTCTGTCATTTGAATCCGCTAAATGGTCAAAGAAAGCATCAAGGTAGCAAGGGCAATGATCATTCAAAGTACCCCTGTTAGCATTAGCTCGCCATTTTTGGTCAGTGATCATCTCAGGGGACATACCCCATTCTAGCATCTCTTCATCAGTATGATGGACTGCTAGGCTATATTCACCACCCGCCCCTAATTCCATAACTCGAAACTCACAATTCCCTAGATTGTTTAGGTACTCGAATTGTTCCACTGTCCACTTGAACCACTTCATTAGAAAAACTCGACTAGCTAGACCATGGGATACTATTACAAGATTCAACTCCTCATTAGGATTGTGATGGTGCCTGTTCATATCAACATCCCTCCATAGAGTTTCAAGGAAATCTGCATTACAAAATTTTACAAATGAAAATAAAAAGTATCAAACTTCACTCTTCTGAATTGCAGCTTAATTCAAATGCATCCTCATTCAATGCACTGAACGAACCAGTTGCATTTTGCTCAAATAACAAATTAAAGAAACCAACTACTACCATAACTGAGGGATTTTTGGTGGACACATGTAAAAGAAATCAGTCTTTATTACATCACTAGTGTGACATTCCACTATTGTGTATAAAATAATTATTTGAATCATATCACTATCGTCCATTTAAGTCAGCAAATTCATTCTGGTCTAAAAAAAATTGAATTAGTTTTAACCGACAAGATCTTATAATTTAGATTAAGAATATAAACACACCAAACTTTAATTTTAAACTAGACATGGATCTTTGATAAGCAGAACAAGGATCAGAAAACAGAATTCAAGTCCATCCTACGAGCTAGTAAAGCTTGGGAAAACCTTTCCAGCATTGAGTATTGAAGGAAAGAAGACACTTCTTTCCTTTAAGAGGTGGTATTATTAGTTCAAGTCATCCTTCAGAATTTCTCTCTCGTAAAAAATATTAGTGATTGTTGCCATGAAGATATGAATTTCTTCGGCGGTGTTGAGTGTCATCAAGCATAAGATTGAGTTTAATACGGCCTTGGAAAGATGCTTACTACCCTAGTAGATATAAAGCAGAGAAAGGTTTGGTTCTTTCTGTATATTGGCTGGGATTCAATATATATCCTGTTCCATGGATTTATGGTCATTCAAAAATAAGATTTGTAGAGCAAACTGCTATGAGTTTCTAATCCCTTTCAAAAGAAAAAAATAATCAGACAAGCACGTTTAATTCAGTCTTTATGTAAAATAGTACTATAACTTCCATTATGTCATCATGTTTTACCAACTTGCTTATGCTGAAAGCAGTCTACTTGATCTTATTCTTATCGTAACTTGAAGTTTCAGACTGTTAGTTCTATCAATTACACTACATTCTTTTAAACCATAAATTCATATTATGGATACCATTATCCATTTAATAAACAATTTATTTAAAGATTGCATCTTACTTTCAAATGGAATGACAGTTGATGTCAATCAATAGAAAAAACTGAAAAATTGAACGACAAGAGCAAAGTTGTGGCGAGACCCAAAGCTTCAACTATATCCAAAGGTGTGTGAGAACTGAGAATGCAGACCAGTACACCAAAGGAAGAATCCAACTGTAGCAAATTAAGGCCTTCTTTCAGCAATATGAACAACATATTGGGCACTGGCTGCAAGGCTGCAGTTAGTTGAACCTTCTTTGACTTTTAGTATGATTTGTTGTTCTAATACAAGTTAAAAATTCCAATGTTGTTAAACTACTTCTATGTGGACATCAAGAAGGTAAGATTACTACCACCAACAGAGTATAACACACAAATCTCAAGATCCAGGATACACTGAAAGACATCTTGCCTTTGAGTGGCGACAAACGATAATGTATCTCATAGCAACCTAAACATCATACTAATTATAAAACCTATATCATGACTTGATCTTGGTCTAAGCCAAACCACAAACATCTTCGTTAGAACAAAATGCACACAACTAAAAGAGGTTTTCCCCCAACAAATTGATAATTTCTAGGAGAATGTCTCACACCAGTATCCACCCAAATCCGCCGCCACAGTAAGAAGGTCGCGGCAAAATAAAATGTCAGAAAGATCTCTTAAACCCCTCTCAAATATTCTTAGATTGAAACTAAAGGATCCATTGTTACTTTTTTTTTTTCATCATCCATTGTTACTCACCTCTAAAGTTCCACAATATATCCTATTCTTATACTATCTTTTTCTTTCCAACTATCCTAAAACTAGACCCCTCCTGTTTCATTTTATATGGCAGACTTTGACTTACACAGAGAACAAAAGACATACATTCATCTAGGCATGAACTAAATATATGTGATTTATAATATCATTGCAACAAAATCAAAGGTAATGAGAATAGCAAAATTATAGAGTTTCAAAATATAAAAATTCCATCTATTGCAAAATCAAAGAGAGAGTATTTGGGTAATTAAAATTCTTACGCGAAACTCGATCATAAACATCAGCAGCTGATTCGCCTTCTGGAAACCGATAGAAGAATCTCCCAAATTTCTCCCGAGTTTCCTTAATCACTTTCATACGCTCAGCGACTTGAAAATTCCCAAAATCTTGTTCTCTAACTCTGCACTCTTCTCTAACCCCAAGCATCCTATTCTTCGGAAATGCCCGGCCAATCTCCCGGAGCGTGGAGCGCGTGCGCACGTAAGGAGAGACATAGAAGTAAACCTTCCAGTTCTCCGACGACCCATGGCCGGAAACAACATCGAGAATCCGGGGCCCAGCTTGTTTTGCTTGTTCAATCCCTTGAGCCGTCAAAGGGATTTTGTAATCTGGGGTTACGCTGTATGCTGCGTCGTCCTTGTTCCCTTGGCTCTCGCCATGACGGACCAAGATTATACGCTTTGGTAGGTGGTACTTTTGTGTTGGAGAATCGGTGCTTTCAGTTGTGCTGTTTATCATGCTTCGTTTCTCTTTTGGGTATTGACGGAAGGGTTTTTTCAAGATTTTTGGAAATGGATCTCCATTAATGGTGATTGGTTAAGAATTTATAGAGTTCTGACGAGCCGCTTTTTTTATTGCTGGAAGTGGGAACGTGATGGATTAACATTTGAATTTGAATTCTGAACGTGTGATTTTCAACTTCGCATTTGTAGATAAAAGGTTATGCCAAAATCGACATACACCTATTAGCCTCATATATTCAAATATACGAGATAGTTTGACTTGATACTAAATTTAACAAGAAAAAATAATTTTTTGAAATTTAGTCTAAAATAAATTATATAAATATGTATGGTTAAAAATTATTTTATTGGCAATAAAATAAGCATTTTTAAAGTTTAATAAAAGTTATTTTAAATGTATCAAAATATTGTTTAATCTTATGTCTTCGGAACTTAAATATGTCATAAAGAAAGCTAAAATTAAATTATTATATAAAAAAGAAGAAGAAATAAGCCATTTTTAAAAATAAAATAATAATAATAAAAAAAGAGTATGATCATTATTTTATAAACTAATGAATAATAAATTTAAAGTCGTCTAGGAATCCCTTTGGTTTTATTCGATTTTCATAAAAATAGCCTCTTTTGGCAGCTGTTGTGCACTTTTTTGTGCAAGTGATGCATATTAAATTAAGCAAAGATGTGAACTGTAAAAAAAAAAGTAGTAGATTTTTAGGGGCTTCTCATGAGATGATGAAAAAAGAATAAAAAGTCAAAACTCTAGATGTTTTGACCAAATAAATAATGGACACTTTGCAATTTTAGGGGGCCTAAAAAACAGAATGAGAATTCCTACAAAAGTATTAATAGAACATGATTTATGTCAAGTCAAAATAAAATATAAAATTTCAAGTTGTTGCAATGTTATCATTATTTCATGTTGAATCTTCAATTTTTAATTTGTCAATAATGGATGTGTGTACTTCTCCGTAAAAACAACGAGTGAAAGGCATTAATTTTTGGAGGGTTTAATTGTGTAGTCTTTTATAAATTTAATTTTAATTTTATAAAAAAAAAAAAAAACAGGAATTTTATTTTTACACAATTAAAAAATGTTATTTTGTTATTCAAATTATAATTATATAATAAAAAAATAGTAATAAGAGACCATTTCTATCCAGCTCATTGTCTCGAATCTCTTTAAGAAACTATACTTTTTTACTTTTGTTAATGAAAAAGAAAAAAAAAAGAAACTTATTATAACAAGGGAAAAAGGGTCAAAAATGTCTTTAAACTATGTGAAAGGAATAAAAATGCCCTTCATTTATAGTTTGGCTCAAAAATGCCCTTACCGTCAATACTTTGGTCCAAAAATGCTCTTGCAGTCAATACTTTAGTCCAGAAATAGCCCTATAGTTTCAAAATGGATCAAAAATACCTTTTCCGAATAAATATATTTTTATTTTTTTAAACACATCTTCTTCCTAATTAAAATATTATTAAAGAACACTATTCTTGTTTTCTTTCTTCTAAAATCACTTTAACAAATAAAAATGTAGGAAATATTTTTTTTCTTCTTAATCTCATTTTATCAATTAAAATAGAATAACTTTATGTACCCTTTCAACAAATAATATATGTCATATATATAAATCATAGTATATCCATCATTAATTTTTATTTATATAACGATAAAAAATAATGATAATAAAATAAGAAATATTTTTATTTTTTATTTTTTTCTTAATTGAAGTAAGATAAACATTTGCTAATTTAAAAAAAAAACATTATTAGAAAAAGAATGTGTTAAAAAGAAAATAATAATATATTTATTTGGAAAGTGAGCATTTTTGATCCATTAAATAACAATAAGGACATTGTTGGACCAAACTACAAACGGAGGGCCTTTTTGTTCCTTTCGCATAGTTTAAGGGCATTTTTGAACCAAAATATTGACGGTAAAAATATTTTTGAGCCAAACTATAAATTGTGGACATTTTTATTCCTTTCATATAGTTTAAGAGCATTTTTTAATCTTTTCCTTTATAACAATGCTGCTATATAAAGAATTATTATAACTTTCTTTATTTCCCATTCTTAGACAGCCATGACTAGTCAATTTTGTCCCACTGTAGTTTTTTTTTAAAATGGATCATGTTATTATTAAATTGGTATTTTTTAATTTCATAGAACTAATCTATGTTGTCTTTTTTTTGCTCTTTATTCAAGGTCGAATATTTATTTCCTCACAGTTCATATTCCAAAGAGATGTGAGTCAAGTATTATTCCCTCCGTCTCAAATTAATAGTCATTATACCTTCAAAAAAAAAAATATATCAAATAGTTATTATTTTAAAATTTTAAAATTAAAGTAGATAATTAATTTTAACTATATTCTTAACATTTTATAAGTAATTTTTCAAAAGATTTTTGTAGTTAGTAATATGACATACACATAATACTTTATAGGATAAATTACTTATATACACACCTTTATTTTCCATAATTTCCATTATTCCCTACCATTTCAAAATATTTCCAAAATTCCTTATTTTTCTCTAATTTTCAAGTCAGCCTTATACATAAGTGTCCAGCCTTAACCCACGTTTCCCCTTCCTTTTTTCACTCCTTAATCTCTCCCTAATTTCACTCCACAATCTTATCAGTTACAATTTCATCTCAATTTGAATTGTAAAAGGATTCTCTCTCCAGTCAACCAAATTCAAATCAATTAATCGGTATATTTTCGTCTTCTCCATTGTCGTCTTCTCCACTGTCATCTTTTTCTTCAAAAAAAAATCATCCTTATTTCCTGATATAGATCATGCTCCTTAAAAAAAGGGTAGAAAGTTTCATCAATAATTTCTCGACCTACTCTACCCAAGGTAATAATTTTTGATTTATTTCTACGCTTTTTTTTATGTTCAATCATGCATCTAGTAGTTGATTCAAATGCATGATACATTACTGAAAAAGGTAGAAAAGTTTCAATATAATGTTTATAGTTATTCTCAATGTATCAAGTTATAAATGTACTGTAATCTGATGAATTATATATCACTCTCAACTTATGATATATTAATTTGTCGTAATCTAATGATTTAAGTATCAATCTCTACATACCATGTACTTGATACAAAATAATATTATTGAAGGTGTCATTTTCAGAATATGAAAGTATAATGAGTATCAAATTCGAATCTATGATACATTATACATCATATTAAGTTGCAGTGTGTCATATACAAAATATTAATACTATGTATCAAAGCGATCTGACTGGTAATCATTGGTTGCTTACAAGGACAAGAAAATACTATGTATCAAAGCGATCTGACTGGTAATCACTGGTTGCTTACAAGGACAAGAAAACTGAAAGTCTGTTGGAATGACAACACACACTTGATGTTGAATTTGTACAAGATATTATGCAACAAGGAAACGACACCCTATAAGTTTTTATATGATTTTGTTTTGAGTTATACGTTCAATGCAATTTTATAATGTATCTTCTGCATTTGGAAGGGACTGCAGACTGTTTGTAGCTGCTTTTGCTGAATTTCTTAGCAACGAAATTTCAATCTCATCTAATGGTTTCAGATCCGATTATTTTTGTTCAAGATATGAAGCAATTCTATGAAAATACGGTAGCGAAAAGGCTGAGGCATATGTTAGTGAAAATGATGATCCACCGAAGTTCAGGGGCCAATTCACACCACCAGACCAAGAGGATTTGGTCAATATAGTATAGTCATTATGTATATATGGACACACCCATTTGAATGTTTTACTATTTTTAAGATACATTAAATTAAGTTTTAGAGTGTTTCTCTAAAACTAGGTTATTTTGAAATTAAATTCAATATATTTTATTTTTTTAATCTCAATATGTATATTTTGTTTTTTTTAATCTCAGTATGTATATTTTTCTTTATTTTTTGGTTGTAATTATAGTGTTTGTGGTACACAATACAAAATAGAATAACTTTAAAAATTATTTGATACAAAATAACTTCATAAATTTAAGTATCACACAATTTTGTTTATTCAAGAGGTTGTTTATTAAGTTATTGATACAATTGTATAATGTATCAGCTATAAAATACATTATTTCGCAAACACAATAAGATACATAAATAGTAATGTATCATGATGCTTTATAACAATAACACCGCTCACAACTCTAAAAACCCATTACATACACGTCAAACTAGTAATGTATCAAGTTGTAACCAATAATGTATCATGACTTATATATCCATATACAAATTCAAAAATAAAAAAAATACTTATTAAAGCACAAATATAAAATATAAAATAAATTCACATGTATCTGATGCTTTATATTATCAGCACACTAACTCAAAGATCTAAAAACACAATACATATACGTCAAACTAGTAATGTATCAATTTGTAATCAGTAATGTATCACGACTTATATATCAATATACAAATTCAAAAATAAATAAAAAACAGAGGGGATACATAGGAAATCTAGACAATTGCACCAGTTGATACATCAAAGCTTTGTATCTCGCCAACATTCTTATTTGTTGTATCAATATAGAGGGGATACATAGCAAATTCAACCTCACGTTTCTTCACCTCAACGTACATCCTTACTCCCATATTAAAGATCTTAAAACACATTACAGATACGTCAAACTAGTAATGTATCAATTTGCAATCAGCAATGTATCATGACTTATATATCAATATACAAATTTAATTTTTTTAAAAACAGAGGGTATACATAGCAAATCCAAACAATCACACCAGTTGATACATCAAAAATTTGTATCTCGCCAACATTTTTATCTAAGCTTTGAAAAGTTTCTTCGACGAAACAGGGAGAACGATGAACAGCGAAACAAGGAGAAAGCTTTGGAAAGTTTCTTCGACAAAACAGGGAGAACAATGAACAGAGAAACTGGGTGAAAACTTTGGAAAGTTTTTTCGGCGAAACAGGGAGAACGATGAACAACGAAATAGGGAGAATGATGACGTATATGCTGTTTTGATTTTTTGAATTGGTTTGTTATGTTAGGATCTACTTTCCAGTGATTGACAGTAAGGGAGGAACTGAATAGCGTAAATTATGGGATTGTAATTAGATTTTTTTACGTTTTCTTTCCCTTTTTAAACGCAGATTACAGGATCTGATTTGATTTTCAAAATTTTCCCCTTATTATGCGCAATAGACCGGAATTGATGTATTAACAATAATGTATCCGCCCAAGTAGTTATGTATCCGGATGGCCTTAAAAACATGAAATTTATGTAATTAGAAAAAGAAAGGGATATGAAGTAATTTCACTCATACACTATGTGATTCTTAAAAATTATACTTATATATATATATGCTGAAATGGTGGTTAACTTATGTTGATAGGCTGCTGAATTTTTTGGTAATAAATTATAAAAAATATGCTGAAATTTGTATTAAAAAATAGTCCTGAAATGGTGGTTAATTTGCTGGTGCATTTTTGTGTCTTGAATAGTGTTGAAATGGTGGTTAAATTGTGTTTAATTTGTTGTTGCATTCTTGTGTATTAAAATAGGGTTGAAATGGTGTTAAGATGTATTTAAAAATTGATGAAATGTTGCTTAATTTTGTGGGACGCGGCTCCTATAGATTTGTATAATTTTGGATATTTAGGAATTAGGTTTTATGAGTTAGATGGATGGGTATAATATTGAGTTTGGTAAACTAATTAAATTAGGAGAAAATTTTAAGTAGAACAAATATACATATCTATATAGGTGCGTCCCGTGTAGGATAATAAAAGTGAGGATATAAGACTTAATGGTTCAAGGGCAAATATGTGTCTAAAGTTGGATGGTAGGTGCAAATATATCAAATAACTATGACGAAGGGCAAATATAACCCTTTTCAGAGAGTACAGGAGCAAATGTGATTTTTTTCCAATAAAATTTTAGAAAAACATTTTCCAAAGCAACTTATTTTCTTAAAATTAGTAGAAAATGACTTTCATAATGAGTCTAGAAAAATACTTTTTCGAATTAAAATTTTAAGCGCTACAGACGCGAATATATCACTCCCCACAGCCTAGCCCACTTTCAAACGCAACTCCCTCCTCAACATTTCGTTACTTTTGGTAAACTTATGAACCGCGACCTTTTGCTTTTCGAAATTGTGGCCTTTTGCTTTCGATTGTTCCATGTTTTTCTGGAATTTGGTTCAAGTATATTTGATTGTGTCTGTGTGTATTATTTGTTCACTTTTTGATTATTGAGCCAGAGATATGCACATCTAAAATAGGATTTCAGATTTTAATTTGTGGATTTTAAAGGAAATTTGGAAAGAGTAGTGTCGCGCCTCATTTTTCTCAAAATGGGATTGCATAGACCTGACAATTCTTTTAGGATTTTTTTTAAACCTAACGAATTAAAAGCGCGCACCATTCTATATTAGACAAATAAATTAATTAAAAAGGGTCTACAAAATCAAGAATCGGTTCAAATTACCTCAAAAGAAATTTATTAGACACCTTTCGAGGTCCATAAATGTGGGTCCCAGTCGAATCTTATGCAGTTATGTGGGTTAAAATGTGGCAAATAAAAATCTCTATTTATTTAATTAAAGAACTATGTGATAAAAGAATGAGAATTTTTTTAATTATAAATATGCAAGTAAAATTGATTTTTGTCAAGTGCGAAGGAGAATTGTCCTCCGATCACGAACTTGTAGTTATATTGTAATGAGGAGGAGAGCTCCAGAGGGTGTCCTAATTATTCTTTAGAGAGAAAGAAGGCTCAAGGGCTATAATAAATTAAATAAATATTATTATTTTTTCTAAATTTTGACTTTAGATCATACATTTAATTTGAGCCGCCCTGATCAAGTTGGTTCTGAAACGGGTGAGTTCGTTTCTCAAAAAAGACAAGAGGAACAACGCGTAAAAGGAGAAGGGAGAGGAAAAGCGTGGGTAATTGGGAGAGGAGAGAGTTTAGGATATGGGTCGGGTTGGAGAATAATTGGACCCATTTTGAGTAAGATTGGTCTCAATTCTCAAAATTGATTTAAGAGATGTAATATTAAAGTATAAACTATATAAAATAAATAGCATAAGATAATGTGGCAAATTTATAACTTATATTAATCAACTTAAATAAAATTATATGAATACTCATGTTTAAAAAAAATATATATTATATATCTAGAAGATTATATTGGAGTCGTATTACGTGAAGAGTAAAATCTGCATTGCATACCATGGGGGGGGAGGGGTATATAGTGTCTAAATTTGAGAGAGTTAAATTTAAAGCAGGAAGGATATGAATACCTTTTACATTATTATTATAATCAAACAAATGGAACAAAATTAATTCCAAACAAAAGAAGAAATGAATTTATAGGGCCACACACTGTACAAACTTCATTTGAACCCAGAATTATGATACAAAATATAAAAGAATATATTAAAATATTAGATATAAACTCATAAGTTTAATAATACAACAAAATTTAATTCATTAAATCTAGATTATGAATTTACTTTTGTTTTAAACTTGAATCCTATAGTGGAGAAACTTAAAAGAGGAGCACGCGTAGCTTAACTACAACTTTGACAATTCTTTTCTAAAATTAAGCAACTATTTGTAGGATATCATCGAATCAATCATCCAATTTATCCTTTATAGATGAGAAAGAAAAATGGATGGTTCTAGAATCGTCCATTCGTCATAATCGTGACTCTTCTCTCTCTATATAGAAATACATCAACTTTTTTTTTAAAGCATCTAATAAGCAAGGGTAATTTTTATTTTTTTAGATACGAAGGAAGTAATAATTAGTATCCGAGTTATTAGAAGTGCGATGAGAATGAGTTAATTGCTTGAATAAAAAATAGCATTGGAGTATATTCTTGGTACAAAAAGGGCGAAGGGGTCTATGAATTTGCTTTGATATTTATTATGATTGGAAGTGTCATTTCCATGTTTACGTTACGTTACGTCTTTTTCAATTACTTTTGGAGATGTATTTTTCTTAGTCCCCACAATTGGCCTCATCTCTGTCCAATCCTTCATCTACCACAAATCATATGATTATATATTTATTACCACTTCAATATCAGTTTTGCCAAGTTCATCACACATTCTTCGTGCCCTAATAAAAACGCAAGGTTATTTCTAGGCTTAATATACTAGAGTTAATATCTCAATTTATCTATTAAAGTTACTGAATTTTATTTTGTATCAATAAAGTCACTGATAAAGAGTTGAGTGATTTTATTAATACAAAACAAAATTCAATAATTTTTTCTCAAAATTGAATGATCTTTTGAGATATTAACTCAATGTATTAGGTAGACAGCCTATTTAACCTGTCAGTGAATTTAATTTGTATTATAAATAACTTATTAAATATATTATAAATATTAAATTTTAGAACCTAATAATTACTACTTAAAATTATTATTCTAAAAATCATAAACTATAAAACTAAAATTCTATTATCGATATCAAACTAACTTAATAACAAAATGAGTAACTCTATTGACCTATCGCAATAACTAAGCTATAATGTCATATACTATTCTCTCATTTAATCTAATCTCGAATTCCCTCAAGTCGATTTCAGGAGGATTGACACTGCCGTATTTTATTATTTTGCTTATCTGATAAGGGTGTGCAAATCAAGTAAATATTTTATTAAAAAAAATTCATCGCCGCCAGAACCATCTCATATGGTGCTTCCGTATGAAACCTGCAACACCAATTGATATCTTTCTTGGTAGTGTAAAATAAATAATTTAATTTTAAATTTTTTTCCTGATATAATCGGTATATTTTCGTCTTCTCCATTGTCGTCTTCTCCACTGTCATCTTTTTCTTCAAAAAAAAAAATCATCCTTATTTCCTGATATAGATCATGCTCCTTAAAAAAAGGGTAGAAAGTTTCATCAATAATTTCTCGACCTACTCTACCCAAGGTAATGATTTTCGATTTATTTCTACGCTTTTTTTGATGTTCAATCATGCATCTAGTAGTTGATTCAAATGCATGATACATTACTAATTTAATTTTAATTTTTTTTATTCGCTAATGAATTGACAAGACAGGAATATATTTGCTTTAATGAAAGCTGTAAATTTAGGAAAAGATAACTAAAAATAATTCTTGGTTTTTTCTATACTGTATTCATTTCAGAAATTTAGGTAACTGATTCTTCTCTTCTCTTCTCTTCTCTCTCTCCGCGCCGATACTGCTCTGATGCAAAACAGAATCCCGATGCTTTTTCCCAACTGCTAGCAATTCAGGGTTCTTAATTTCAGTGGCTGCCGCCTGCAGATTCTTAATTCCAACTTCATTGGGTCATCATTTTTCACTTTTTTTTTTTTTTTTTTTTTTAAGATTCCCCTGCAAATGGCAGAGTACGTAGTTGAACGAAAAACAGATTCACATGGATGGTCATGGCTTTGTGCCCACTTCATTTAATTCAATTAAAATTCACCTAGTTGTCACACACCGTTGCCTCCACAAATGTAAATTACGGTCGTGATGGTGGTCGCCGTAACATCTCCGATGACTATCTCCAATTCCACTTCCCATCACCGGAAACCTCCACTCTTCAATATCTTCTTCTTCAATTACTTCCTCTTCATCCTCTACGTCTTCCTCTGTTTCCACGGCAAAATCTTCGTTTTCCTCTTCTTCTTCTTCTTCTTCGAGATCGCGAATTAGATGCAATCTCAACCGTCCATCTTGGCGGGAAGCACGGAGAGTTTCGTGCCGATCAATTTTCACCTCTGTCAATTCTAACCGTCCATCTTTCCTCACCGCACGCATGAAGAAATTGGGCTTTCCATCTTGACTTAACGACGATAATGGCGGTGGAAACTCCTTCTTTTCTTTCTTCTCGCCCAAATTACTTCTTTGCCAGCACCTTGAATTAGTATTATTGCTACAATTTGATTTCCTAGAAAACAAAGCTAATTCGTCACGATAACCTAGATCCTCAATTTGATCATCTACTGTCCTCTCATCGGAGCTCTCGAAACCGAGACTCTCTGTACAAGACATTAATCCATCAACACTCCCTCCAACTTCGTCTAAGAACCCAATTCCGCCGGGATCCTTTTTCGCTGTGGCGGGTGTCATGCAGTAATTGGTTGTGTTTTGAGGGTCAAAGTTGTTGTCGCCGCCGATTGAAGCGGCGCTGAAAATATTTAGGCGGGGGAGGGAAAAGTCTAGTAGTGTTCCATTGTGTTTGGAATTTGATAAAGGGTGGACTTTTTTACTGCAAAAGCTCGTCATCATATAATAGTATGCTTTTGAGCCTTTGCTTGGAAGAGAGATTTTGGATATATATACAAGGGCCTTTGAGATTATTATTTTTTCTAAAAGAATAGAGTATGTTATTCAAGATGAGAATAATTTTTCTAATGAATCTTTCTATGTATAACTAGGTATAAATAAGGGGATGTGATATTTTTTTTTTATGACAACAATTATCCCTAAACCACATATCTTTTAACCTCATAACTTATACTTTAAATTCCCATAGTTTCCATGACCTAGTCTACTTTTAATATATGCATACATAAATTAAGAATTTGAAGAGGATAGAGTGTACGTAAATTTTATCTATACTTCAAAGGTAGAGAGCCATTTTGATAGTCCCTCGATTTAAGGAAATATAGTCCAATTTTATCTCTTTTGCAATCATCTATAGCTAGTCTCTTACACATCTACACTAGGACATTTGAACATTCATGTCTGAATCATTTCAGTCTCGTTTTTCGCATTTTGTCAAGTCACTCCCATCTTATTCCAAATATGAACCCATTTTTAGTTCTATATCTCCTAGCATCGCACGCAGATCCTTATTTCTGCAACTTCCAACTCTTGAATGTGAATATTTTTGACTAGTCAACGTTATGTCTCACAAAATGTAGTTGGTCTAACTATCATTCTATAGAACTTTTCTTTAAATTCTAGTGGCACCTTCCTACCACACTAGACTTCAGATGCAATTTTTTATTTATTTTGCGCGCACTAATACTGTGAGTGACATCTTTATCAAAAAAAAATTCTTTAATAACAAACACAAAATACTTGAAACTTCCGTTTTTTAAGATGACATTCATATGAAGTCTTCCATTCATATTCATCTCATACATATGTTACGTCATTAAATTTATACTCAGGGGCGGCGGAGCCAGCCTTCTGTTAGGGAGGTCATCCGAACCCCCTTCGTCGGAAAATATTACTATTTATACATGATTAAAATTATTTTTTATGTATATATATTAGATGTCGAACCCTCATCAGTTAGTTCGTGTGTTTAGTTCTATCGATTTTGAACTGAGAAAATAGAAAGAAGATGAGGTCCGCATATATATAGTATAGATATGGCTAAAGAAAAGGATGTCTATATATGGAAGAACATTTTTGGGGCAGGTTAATGGCATGGAGACTCGGAACTTAGTTTAATTTATTATTATTAGCCCACTAGTTTCCTTTTATTGTCTGCACCAATTCCTGCCATAGAAATTTGCGATATTCCTATAAAATATTATCTAAAAAAGATGACCTCTCCTTCACAACAATTTTTATATAACGTTTTATCTTATATTTATCTCTTTATAACATTTTTATTTTATATATTAATAATTTTTTTAAAAAAATTACAATAACCAACTTAGTAAAAAATAAAATTTCTAAAATGAACAATAATAAGCGTAGAGATTTTGAAAAAAATATTTTTGATAGTTTAATAAATCATTTATATAAATTAAAAAATATACTATATTTTTTCATCATTTAAAGATTTTCCTTGTGTGACGAAGCTAGCATTTGAATAGTTTTTTTGCCATAATAATAAAATGATATTAAACTCCAAATATTATTATTAGCCTATTAGGTGTATGGCAATTTATAAAAATAAAATAAAATGTTGTTTAGTAGTTATCAGAATTCTTAGCACCATTACAGTTGGGACTTGGGAGTGACGATTGCAAATAATGTCCGTCCTTTAGAGATGTGCATGGACTCCAAATAATTAATTTTGTTAAAAAATCTCACCTAACAAATTATTGATGTTAGGGAATCCACATAGCCACAGAGACTCTGAACCAATTAGAGAAAGGTTACTTATTGATAATTAAGTAGTTTTTTAAAGGTAATTTCGAAAATAATTGTAAATTTAGGTGTGGAGACTACAATTTGCAGGAATTATTATCCACAATGGTACCATACTTTTGTAATATGAATATTATTATTATAATATGTACTTCATCCGTTTAAAAAAAAAATGATCTAGTTTGACTTGAAACAGAGTTTAAGAAAAGAAAGAAGATATTTTAATCTTGTGGTTCTAAATTAAAGTTATGTCTAATGTACCAAAATATCCTTTAATCTTGTGGCCTTAAATATGCCACGTGAATAGTTAAAGTTAAAGTGTTGTCAAAAAAGAAAAATAGTCATTCATTTTAAAACAGACTAAAAATGAAACTAGGTCATTCTTTTTGAAATAGAGAGAGATATTCCCCATTTTTGAAATCGAATCCTTCTAGATTCGAATAATCTATCGACTGCGTAGAAGATTCCCCTTAAAAAGGAAAATTTGGTTTTATTTCTTTTGTCAATAATAATCCCACAGATATGATTCAGAATTGGAGGATAGATAGATGTTATCGTTATCCTTTGAAAGTATATAAATTATTTTCGAAAGAAACTCAACTTAAATAATCAGAAACCTAACAATGGCAGATATTATCCAGGGAAAAAGAAGAAAAAAATTATCATAAAACATTTACATATAAATGCAGGGGCGGAGCTAGTGATGGGTGTGAACACCCCTCGGCAGAAAATTATACCGTATATATAAGTCAAATTAATGAAATTGTTAATATATACGTAAGCTTGCACACATTTGACATAATTAGAGCCCTTGAGCTGGCTCAACGATAAAGAGCGTGTTAGAAGCTTCAAAGCTTTAGGTTGGTGATTCAATTCTTGGTTCCTTTAAATTTTAACATCATTTTTTATTAGTCAAAACTCATTAAATATTTTATTGATTACTTTTTAAAATTTTACACGTCCTTCATAAAATATTTGACTCCGCCACAGTATAAATGTATGATATTATTGACTGATTTTGGATAATAGCAGATAAATTGGTGGGAGGCTGAAAATGTGGCGGAAAGAGGGCCAGCAAAACGAAGAAATGAGCTGGATCTGGATGGTGAGGTTACCATTCGGTTCTCTTTTGGGTCCCATTTTCCATCCTCATACAATTTACTTATTTATTCATCCTTGGCGAATAATATTACTGGCAGAGGCGGATCCACGTTATTTGGTGTGATATATGTGTATTTATTAAATTTGAAAAAAAATATGTGTATATATATGTTTATTTAGTTTGAGAGGATATAATAACAATGTACTCATGAAGAGCATATGTATATCCTTCTGCCGTTGGTACAAGACAAAGGAACTATCCGCTGAATCAGGGTTCGGATTCAGCTAGTGCCCTATTTCACTCATTAGTGACTATGTCTAAATTAAGATAATATTGATATTGATGCAGTCAAACTCATATTTGAGTCATTAGTGACCATGCCTAAATTAAGAGCATGTTTGACATTGTTGTTGGAAGGCCACAAACACTTATTTTGAGAAAAAAACAAATTTGTTGAAAAATAAGGCGTTTGGCAAATTAGTAAAAGTGTTTTTAAATGGAAGCAAAAATAGTTTTTCTATTGCTGGGAAGAAGCTAAAAATTTCTCTTCTTAAAAAAAGCAAAAGCAAAAACAAGAAATTATTTTTCTCAAGACTAAAATATATTTTTCATATATACATATTTACCAATATATCTCTTATTAATTAATTAGCATATTTCATAAGTTTGGTTAAATTTCATTTAAGCATTTTATTTTTAAATTTTTATATAATAAATTTTATATTACGTTTATATATTATTATTTTATATACTATTTATTATTTACATATTATTTTGCAGAATTAGAAAAAAGGTACCAACAATATCTTTGCAAGACTAGAAAAAAAGAAAAAAATAACAATTAAATATTTTAGCCTCCCAAAAAGGTATAATATTGATTGAAAATTTAAATATGTTCATTTTAATTTAATAAAAATAAATTATTTTTATTTTTTTAATAATAGATATTTCAAATAGTTTCTCTCTATAAAATAATCTGCATACTAAAAGTACATTAATATTGTCTTTTTTCTGTAGTTTGACTCTCAAAAACACTTTTAAAAAAAGATTAGTCAAACGCAATTTGCTTATGAAAAGTACTTCTCAAATGAATTAGCCAAACACAATTTACTTTTTTTTCAAAAACATTTTCCTGAAAAGTCATTTTTAAAAAATACTTCTAAAAATAAGTTGTTTTTAGCAGTAATGTCAAACAAGCTCTAAGATAATATTGATATTGACGCACTGAAGTCTTTAAATTCTAATTTCGCTTGTAAATATTGGTTAATTACACAGAAAATAATAATTCTCCTATTTCGGAAAGGGAATACGGAAGTGTCAAGTGTAACAAACTATTAATAGAAGTTTAGTTGTACCACCTCTAGTGGCTATTTAATACTATCTCCGTCCACTTTTAATTGTCATAATTTTTTTTTTTAGAGTCAAACTATAAAAATTGTGACTAACATTTTATAATACATTTTTTTTATCATATTGATATGCAAAAAATTACAATTTATAGTACTTTTCATATAGTTTTTAAATATCTAAATTTTTTATTTAAAATATTAAATTAATATAATCTAATTTAACTTTGAAAATTAGTCAAATTGACTTTTCAAAAACATATGAGAGAGTAATATGCTTGAACTAAATGATTAGTGTATATATATATAATATGGAATAAAATAGGTAGCAATTAGTCGACACATTTTGGAGTGTCTTTGTGTACTCCTCCCTATATATCCACTTCCCCTTTCGTCACCTCTAGCATGCCTCATCGAGCCGCTAATTATTACTCCAATTATGTATACACTAGTGAATCTGTCTAAAGACGATAAGA
Source organism: Solanum etuberosum (assembly GCA_029582245.1). NCBI lineage: Eukaryota > Viridiplantae > Streptophyta > Magnoliopsida > Solanales > Solanaceae > Solanum > Solanum etuberosum. The sequence continues at coordinate 248,741 of JAJONR010000786.1, forward strand.
TGTTAATATACATTTATTCAGATATATAATTAATTTTATAGAGAAAAAATGTTTAGTTAGTAATTAAATGATTTTCGATAAGGTCATAAGTTATTTTTTTGAACCAAAAATAAATATAAACTTATGACAATAAAAAATTATATAAAATACAAAATAAAGAGAAATCATAAAGAGAACTACAAAAAAATGCAACATTATTTTTACAATCTTAATCATTAAAAAATAAAAAGGAAAAAATACGAAATCGTATACAATCTTTCGAGCTCTTGTCGACATCCATTCCCACCAGCCGATCACCATTCAATTGCCTTCATTTTATTCTTCAAGTCAAACTAAAGAATGAATTAAATAAGTATCGAAAACTTAACAATTTAAAAGGCTAATGTGATCATTTCTCCAAAGTCTTATAATGCTTCTTATTATAGGATTATAATATGAATAGCAAATTATGTCATGAATATGACTATTAATTATTTTAGAGGTTATGATAATAAAAATTATGGGAGTAATGAAAATAACGACCATTAAATTTTGCATTAAAGATAATGAAAAAATAATTAATTGATATATTTATTATTCTACAATAAAAAAATAGAAAAGTAGTAAAAAAAAATAGAATTCTTCGCCAAAGATTATAGTAAAGATGAAAAACTCGAGAGACTTGCGACATTATTGCGTAGGTTTTAGTGTTATTTAAAACTTGTAGTGAATAATTTGTAATTGAAAATTCATTGGAAAAAAATTATATTTACGCATCTTTGAGAAAGTAAAAGGCTAAAAAAAGAAGAAGAGATAATTATGTCCAACAAAGTCATAAGTTACTATTTTGAACCAAAAGAAATTATAAATTTACGACAATTAGAACTTTATATAAAATATAAAATAAAGAGATGAGAGAAATGGAATGAATAAATAATACAATATCATTCTTATGATTTGATCATTAATTTTTTTTTTAAAAATATGAAATCAATATACAATATTCCGAGCTTTTGTCGATATCCACTTCTACAATCCACAATCACCATTCAATAGCTTTCATCTTATTCTTTCAAGTCAAACCAAAACATCATATCATAATAAGCACTGAAATACATGATAACCTAAAATGTTTATATTCTTATTTCAACAAAGTTTTACAATATCCTTATTTATATGACTACAGTATAGAATACCAAATAATATCATGAATATATATGACTATTAATTATTTTAGAGGTTATAATAATAAAAACTCACGGGAGTAATGAAAATATAGACCATTAAGTTTTATATTAAGGAAAATTAAAAAAATACTCCCTCTGTCCACTATTGTTTGTCAGGATAAGATCATGCACAATCCTTAAGAGAAATTTAATATAAGGTGCAATTTGACTAATATAACCCTACTATCAATCATTATGAAAATTGATCTTCGTTAATGAATTATTAAATGTATACAAAGAATACCAAAAGTCTACCAATTGTACTTTTTGAAAACGGTAGAAACAATTTTTTTCACATTAAAGTAGTCTTGTAACTTTAAAATGACCAGTACTTTTTGAAGCCAATAGTTATGTCTTATTAAGGGTAGAATTGAAAAAAAGTGACTAATTGTTTCTTGATTGTTTAAATTGACAATTAATTTTGGACAACTATTTTTAGTATACCTGACAAACAATAGTGGACGGAGGGAGTAACTTTTTAGCAATTTTACAATGAGCTTTTGATATAGAGTTGCATTACTTAAAATTCTTGTCAAGTTCTTACAATAGATAATAAAAAGTACGACTTACATGTAAATAAAAAAGAAACATAATTATATATTTCTGCCAATAATCTTGCAGGAATAGGTTTAGATTTTTCCCACTAATTGCTAGATTGAAATTCGATACGTTTTTCAAATGTCCTTATAAAGATGGTTTTTTTTCATTCAACAAAAAAGCACCTGCAATAAAATAATCAAATATGATATAAGTAAAAAGTTTGAAAGCAATATATAATTATAACATACTATTTTATAAAGTTATAAAAAAAGTCTGAGATCCTTTTGTCAAAAAGATGAGATGGCTTCACCTAGTTAATCCCTAGCTCTACTATACATATAAATTTGATCATTTCTTTTGTAACAAAGTTTTCTAATATCTCTATTTATAGGACATTATATGGAATACCAAAATATCTCATGAATATGTATATTAATATGAATTAGGAGTTATGACTATCAAAAGTCATGAGAGTAATGGAAATAAAGACAATTAAGTTTTTTGTATTAAATAATATGAATAAATGTAGTAGTAATTGGTACATTCATTTTTGTATAATAATAATTAAAAAAATAGTAAAAAAAAATGAAAAAATAAATAAATAGAATCCTTGGCCAAAGAGAGGTGCCACATCACTTTTCTTTTATCTAGTTTTATATTATGTATAGATTATACGCCTCAAGAGTTATCTTTATCTTCTTGTCCTAAAGTCAAGGGAAATAATTTTTTTTAATGAGTTTAAATAAATATATTAAGTTTAGATACAATTTTGAATTTATTAAACTGATTGATCCATGTTATACTCTAGTATGGTCATCATATATTCTATAAGAATCATTAGCGAACTGAATTAAATAGGACTAAATACAGTGCAATTTGTGCACCTAACAATATACTAGAAAATATATTGATCTTCCATGAAAATGTGCACAACCCAACCTGGAATGGGCTAGAGACGAATCATATTTTTATGTGTCAATTTTAGTACATATAGGTGGTAGTGTAGTATTTAATTAATAAAATAAGAAAAGTGTTTATTTATAGACACATATTTGGAAATAAACCACATTTAATGTGTGTGCATGGGCATGAGACAATTACGAAATCTACAATCTACTAATTAATAGTTCTATTATTTAATATTAACAAAATTTGTGAAGAAAAATATTCAAGAACATATTTTATATATGTTTTGTGAAATTATAAATATAACTTTGTAAGTAGTGTAATTTATATCCTAAAATATATCAAAATTTATTAAAGGAAAGTAGAAATATAAAAAATAAAATAAAATTCAAACATCCTTTTTGAACTTTGAACGATTCAGCGGGAGTTTCTCTGGGTGTATCGGCATAGCCAATTCCCCTACGAGTAGTAGGAAAAATAGTAAAGAAAAAAGTGGCAAAAAGTGCTCCACCCAATGATAAATATATATGGAGTCATGTTGACATTTAATTTTGTCTCTCTTTTCTTAAAATTACTCTTTTAAGCTTCTATTTATGTATTTTTAGGCCAAAATTAAATCATTTTTATTAATTACATGCTTAAAGTACATATGCTATGTAATTAGATTAAACTATTATCATTGTCTCATTCATCACTTGCGAAGTCACTTTATTACTTTCTTTGAATTTATTCACTCTAATTATTTATAAATAATTATCATTAAAAATAAACCCCAATTAAATATTTATCTAATTACTTTCATGCTCAAGCATTTCATAACGTATAATTAATTTATAGATTTGATCGACTCTGCGTTGACATATATAGTTTATTTAATTATTTTTTGACTGTTTTAATTAGATTAATTAATGTTGAGATAAATTAGAAAATCCATCTCCTTGCCAATTAAAACACTCGAGATCCATTATACTTGGAGATTTCAGCATCTATTTACTAATTGTTTTTATGTATTAATTTTTGTATTAATATAAGACGTTTGATAAGTAGATAAGAAATAATTATTCATGTATATAATTAATACAATATTTAGTTGACAATTTAGAAATCCACATAATTAATACATGTATAACTGAATGAGAAAATCTATGTATAATTGTATATATTATATTATACGGGATAAAAGGTTGAATAAGTACGGATACATGTCTTCTTTATAACTAATAGATAGTCCTATCCTATCCAAAATTTATTCTTTTCAAATTCTTTACTTTAGTCATTTAATCTTCTTACCTTTTTGTCTTTTCAGTCCCACATAATGCAAAAGAAATTCGTACTAATATCCCACTCCAACATTGATTCTTTTTCAATTCTTTCCTCTATTCAATCTTCTTACCTTTATTCTTTCCAATCCCATATAGCCCTAAAATGGAACAAATATAGTCTTACCATTTTGAATATCATTACATGCATATCACAATGATATGACGTTGCTTCTAATTTGATAAAAATCACTTCTTTTTTTTTGAATTATCACGTAATTTGTCACATAATAATTGAATCTGATAGGGACCCATATTTATGGACCTCAAAAGGTGTTTAACATCTTCCTTTTTAGATAACTTAAACCTTTACCTGATCTTTGGTGACGTAAATAAATTAAACAGAAATTATGTATCTGTAAATTAGCTTAGAATGATATCCGAACACACCTTAATTCATTTAGTGACACTTGTTAAGTATGTTCACATACTCACTTAAATCTAGCCACGTTTATATCACAAAAGTCACCTAGATAATACAAAAGATCATGCAAAATAACTAAAAACATATGAATCTAGACACTTAACATTTAAGTTGACTATTTTCAACAATACTAGATTATTCAAATTTTATGAAATACCAACATAAACTTGAATTTGTTGGGGGTAGCTTGTGCTCAAAACTAATGCATTAAACCAACAAAACATTTCTCTATGATATTTTCAAGCACTACTTCCATCAACACTAATAGTAGTTGTGAACAAATTCCCAAGATACAGAGAATTGAGAAATATACAAGAGTTTGAATCACCTAGCTAGAACATAGAATTCATTGGTCATGTAAAGGAATTCATGGAGGATTGTATTTCTTCCAAGGTACGCCCTTTGGTCTCTGGAACCAGCTTTGCCACAAACATAACAGTTGCACCACATACTGCTGAAAATATGAAGAATGTTCCTGAAACACCAATAAAGATGAACACTTTCAGCAATAAATTTGGGGGAGTTGGTATTAGCACTACTGTGACGACATAAAAAGTCCAATATCGGGATTGGGGTAATGGATATTGATGGACAAGGCAGTACCTTCAGAACTCCATAGCATAAGAAAGTTGAACGAATATGAGACGATCCAAGAACCAAACCAGTTGACTACTGTCACTAGGCTTCCAGCTAAACCTTTGACATTTATGGGGAATATCTAAGATACAAACAGTAAACTTGGATAAGTCTCCAAAACACATCTAAACTATCACCTTTTTTTTATCTAAACTATACTATTGAAAGTGTGAATTTCATACATAAACTATCACTTATTAGTTTGAGAAACACACCTCTCTCTTTTATACCACTCTCATCATGGTCTCTTTTATTTTAAAAAAAATTGTCACATCACACTCTTCAACCTTGACAAAAATTAAATAAATTATTAATATTAGTTAAAATTAAAGATTAAAAAATTATTATCCATAAAAATAAATATTTTCTTACCCCACTCCATCACTTCCTCTAACCGTACCCTTTTTTTTTAGTTTTTTTGATTTAAATTTCTTTTATAAAAGTATTTAATTTTTTTACTTCATCCCCCCTCCCTCAAATACTAATTTAGATATTATTTTATTTTTTAAAAAAAATAATTCTACCCACTCCACCTAACTTCAATTTTTTTCTCGTTTTGTGTTAGATATACATATCGAAAATATTTTTTACTTACCGTCACAAGACTTTTTTAAAATAAAATTTTTATTTACGTTATATTCGGTACACAAGTAGAAAAAAATTCCTAAAAAATATATATATATATCTAACACAAAACGAGAAAAATGTAAAAAATAATTAGGAACGGAGGGTTAAATAGGATGGGGTAGAATTTTTATTTTTAAAAAATAAAATAATATCTTTTTTTTTTTTTTTTTTGGGGTGGGGGGGGGGGGGCGCACAAGGTGAAGTATGAATTTTTAAAAATATTTTATAAAA